>JASGXE010012948.1:0-13192 GCA_030068105.1 Sinentomon sp. SZTP_YWyxl
TGTCGGCATCATTAGCAGAAAATGACGTCACATCATTTTCTGCTGATGATGCCAGCATTGTGATCGGCGAAATCGATCCAGGTTTGTTTCATTTCTGTGTTGTGACGGAACTGAATAGGTACAACAACTACCTCTGTCATCATGCCTTCCGCCAGCTCCAAACCCATTCACCATATGCCCTATAGCGCCATATGGCCTCCATTACACCACTGGCTTCAGGCCACAACAATGTTGGTTGATCCGATGAAGGTCCAAGCACTGTTGCTTTTCCCTTCATCGCGATAGTGTGTGAGATCATTTTTTTTTATTGTTAGACAACGCTTTGCAGTGGAAGATGCAACTTTGAGGCCCCTGTGTGACAATGGCATATGCCTGATGTTCTAGCAGTTGCATTTATGGGCCTGGGCAATTTTTTTTTTTTTTTAGATTCTCGGTTGCATTTTCCCTATTTTTGTTTCTGTGAAATTGGGTCCGTCGACCAGGGGCATCCGGGTTGGTGCAAAATATGCCTGCAGGATGTATTCAAAAGCAAAATGAAATCTCTCAAAGCCTCCAATCTTTTATGTACGTGTGTTGGCACATCTACAGTTAGATACTTTTATTTTTACACTTTTCTCCAATCTCGAGCAAAAGTCGGTTTTTATTTTGTGAAATAGGTAAAGCTTGTCTTTTACGGATTGGAGCCAAACTCTTTTTTTTTTTTTTTTTTTGAAGAATACTTAGGTACCTATCACTGAATCGCCATTTTCTATTATATGGTTCACCTCCTCTCGAAGCTACTTGTCACTTGTCATTTCTGCAAATCATTCCACCTTCTTCATGGACTGGTGTTGGCCTGCTCCTTGCCCTGAATTTTTTTAGGCCCCACCCAGTTTATGGATGGCCCAGTTCATTCTTTCCAAGTGTTTCTTCATTTTTTGCTATTTTAGTTTGCAAGAGCTGCTTGGTGAAACATTTGGAAGACAACAACAAATGTCCTTCGTGTGAAATAGAAATCCACCAATCACATCCTCTTCAGTATGTCAGCTTTGATCGCACAATGCAAGATATTGTTTACAAATTAGTGCCAAACCTTTATTTGAGTAAGTTTTTTTTTGCATTGAGCATCTTTTGTAAGTTTTCATTTTTCTTTTAAATTTTCCTGGCTGTCTATTTCATCATAGTTTTGTAAATTTAATATAAAGTTGGCTAATCATACGTACCTAGGCAGGACTTCATGAATCCACAATTGCATCTGTAAAAATACAAAAGTGTGATTCTGAAGTAGATGGGCTAGGTACTTAAAGATAAAAAGAAAGGTGCATGGCCTCTGTGTTAAAAACAATATTTTTGGAAATTGTAATAAAGCAGAATGTCGAGAATTGGTAGGAATTGAAAAAGATTTGGCAGTAGAGACTGGATAAAAAATAATCATAAAACCCAAGGAATTATTGAATCATTTATGAATCAATTATATTCACGATTCATTTATGAATCAATTATTGAATCATTCGAAAGCCCATGCCTACGAAGTGGAAGAATACCTAATCTGATTTTATATTTCCTGGTGATTTTATTTAAAATATTGATCGGTCTTTTTTTTTTAAGTAGTTACCTGAGGCATAAGTGGATTGGCATCAAATTATAGACCACATTCACCTTTTCTGTAGGTCAGTGGTAACAGATTAAAGGTCGCTGTCATTTCATTGTTGGTCTTACTGGCTTAAGCAAACTGAACGACTTACTGTAAATGATGATGCCATGCCAATTTAGGTACCTGTACCTTCACCAACCAGGTTCCATGAATTGCACAGTTCACCATGAAAGTTTGGTAAAACATAATGGGCCGTTAATTGGCCCATGTGGGGCAAGTTCGACAACAAGCCGAACTTGTGTCCCAAGCAGTTGATTTTGTGAAATATCAGATCTCGGGAATGTGGAATGGGATCTAAGAAAATTCCAAACTTTCTGGCCAAAATTTCAGCAGTCTTTTTTGAAAAAAAAATCCTGGATGCTTTTTCTATCCTTGGCACTTGAGAAGTAGGTAAGTAGCCTAAATCATCTGCTGTACCTAACTCCAACACGGATTATTAATGCCTGGAACTTGAAAATAGGTAATGTAGGTATCGTGTTTCCAGCAGGTCCAAAAATTTACCTAAGTACCTTACTTAATCACGTTTACAGGTGAGCTGAATTCAGAGCTTTTGCAAATGTTGTTTAGACCTCTTCATGTTTTGCAATCTTAAAAACGATTGTAGACCATTTTCGTGATCACTAAATTAAGTTTTGGGATGCCATGCCTGTTGACCCCCCACCAGGGACTTGTAACCTGTAGTGGGCTCTGTCCCATCCCCCTTGCTTTTGGCCTCGTCCTTGACTACCTAGTGGACACCTGCATTATAAGTGTCCTCAAATTCACATTTCATGCAGGTAGTCACCCTGAGGATGCTTCTCTGCTTAAGTTACCTACCTTTCCTCGTATTTTTAGATGAATTGAAACGTGAGCGAGAATTTTACCAGTCCAGGGGATTACCTTTCCCCAAGGATTTGCCACAAGGCACCAATAGCGATGAAATGGACCAGACTGCAAATGATCAGCATGCCGAAGTTGACTACCATCGACAAGATGAACAGGTTTGGCCTCTTTCTTTATGGTGGTGTGTAGTCTTTGGACATTGTATGGTTAGAGATTGACAGACTCAATATTCTCTTTGATCCTTTTGATAACTGTCCTGGAAGGCTCCGGAATGAAGCGAGCCGAAAACATGTTTCTGGGGCAAAAGAAAGTTTCAGGATGGTGGTCAAGATTTTAATTCTAATGCACTGGTCAAAAGGCTCAAAGATGAAGGTGGGTCAATTTAAAATGTATGCTGATTGGCCTACAAATATATCATCGTCAAATGTGATGGGGCAGCTTGTTGCTGCTGCACTTAAATTATGTGAGCCAAACTGTGCCCTGATGTTTTTCTGTAGGCCAGGACATAATTCAAAATCTTGTGCCTGTGGTATCGGTCAAAATGTTCTACTTGTTTTTCCCAGAATTCAGTTTCTGTTGGCCGGGTTTTGTCGATTTGGTTGAAAGTAGGCTGCTTGGGATTTCATTCCCTGGTAGAAAACAGCTCTGTTGAAATCTTCTCTGAGTTCACAACGAGAAATCAGCTGAAAATCACTGTCAGCCAAGTCGTCAGAATGGAATTCAAGAACGTTTGTGGAAACACAGCACATATTGCTGACGTTTTGGTGGAAATAAAGCGAAAATCAGTGGCATCCTTATTCCCTTGGTTTGGAATGAAATACTTTCCAACAACTCCCCATTTGAAAAACTCCCTCCGTTGTGGGTGCCTATTATGCATCCTTCGAAGGCCACCCATCGGATGGCCATTTTCCATTGATTTTCAGAGCCTCGATGAGAAAAAAAGGGTGAGATGAGATAGCGACAAGATAAACAGGTGGTATCTGTGCCTGAGGAGATAAAGAGGTCAGATAAAGACGATGAGATAAAGAGGTGGTGCCTGTGCTTGACAAAAGAAGGCAATTGATTAGCGTAGTAAAAGAAGGCGAAGTTGACATTTTTCCAAGTTGTTTGAAAGCGTTCGATAAACGGAGATCACTTGTTCAATGCACCCTGCACTACCATGCATCCTTGCTTGATGCTTGTGCTTTTTTGCCATTTTATGCTGACATTACTTGTGCTTTTCTTTCAGGTGAGCATTTTGGTACATTTTTGGTCTTGTAATAAAATTTTAGGTCAACATTTACTTGGAGTGTAAGAACGATGGTTTTGAATCCAGACGCTCAGAGGCCATCAGGGAAATGAAGAAGGCATATATCAGGTGTTCTGCTCAAGCAACTGTAACCCATTTAAAGAAATTTGTGGCCAAAAAGTTGTACAGTGCCATGGATAGGTATCGAGATGTAAGTTGACAAAAAAAGTCATTCTGGAATGTCTTTTTTTCTCTTTTTTTTTCTTTTCTTCTCTTTTTTTCTCTGGATCTTTTTTTCTGAAGTTTTAAACTGATTTTTTTCACCTGCTGCCTATCAGGGCAATCCCTGGTTGCAGCCCAAATCTGCTCAAGCCACCTTTTCCCAGTTTGCTAAAATTTTACTGCACCATGGATTGACATCGAGATCTAAGTTAATTTATGAAAACGTCACTCTGGCATGTTTTTGATCCTTCAGTTTTTGAGAAGTTTAAAAAATAATTGTCACCGGTTCACAGCGGGAAAGATTCCGGTTGGACCGGAATCTTTCCGGTCCAACCGGTCAAGCGTAAAGACCGGTTGGAATTCGTCACAGGTAAGGAATAGCCGGACTTTCTTTTCATTTTGCAAACGCAAAATGGTGTTGAAAAAGAAGCATTGCATCAATAAATCGCAGGAGTTTCCTTATTATTTCACTGGGAATCAGCATGCAGCAAACAGCTGATCGGTGGCTTTCAATTGAACAACCTTCTTTTTCTTGATGATCAATGGACCACATTTCCTCTCTACTGGATCTGCTCCAAACGGGCCATTTTTGGAGACATTCCTGGCAACCATGTGAGGTACTCTCGAGCCAGGGGATGATCAATGTGGTCATTTTCAGAACGTTTGGCATGATCTAGTACTGAAAACTATGCATCATTAGCAACGTTTGTTTCAGACCATTGTTGTGAAGGGAGTTCTTAATTTTTCACTGGAGGATATCCCGTTCAACCATATAGATTACCCGATAAACCATCTTGACTCCCACCATGTTGTCATTCCTCATGAGAGTGTTTTCATTTTTTTGAAGCGGTGATTTCTAATAGGTGTGGACTCTGCCCTATTCTGTTTCAACTTCTGTTTCAACTGTGTCAAAACCAAAATTTTCGGCTCCGCTCTACTGTGTTTGGTGGCATTGGAAGCCAGTAACTTAATTGGGAAAGATGCATTGGTTGTGCCTTCTTTTCATGGGGCAATTTTTACAAAAACTACCTATATCTACAACTAAAGATTTAGTTGACTGATCATGATGCACCTGGGGGTTGGGTTCAAGCCAAAAATGGTTCATTGAGTGAACCAGAATGGAAGGTCTCAAAAGTGCATGAGAGCTTGAGACACTTCACCCCCGCACTGCCCTTCCAGTTGGCAGTCTCATAATTTGCCATTGTGACTTGTTACCACCCTTTCAACTTTCTTCAGATTTTGACATTGGTACCTAATTTCTGAGTTATCCCAGAATTATTGTGCCATTTCCCCTGCCATGACCTGCTTCACTGTGGTTGGAAGGTCGACACTTATACCTAAGGATTTATTGAAAATCCTGGATATTTTTTGCAATGGCTGGAACAGGGATAAATGCATGGTGTGTATAAAAACTACAGGTAGAGCCACTGCGATGTCCAATGCTGGATTTGTCGCTTTTTTCGAAGAGCTATGCCCCGCCCAAAGGCAGGCCTTTAAGCGACTGCGCTGTCCAATACTCAATTTGCCTGTTTCCTGAAAGAGCTTCGTCCAGCCCAATTTTTGACGTCACGTTTTCTACTTTCGAATGGCCTCCCTTCGCAGTAAGTCATCTCCGCAGTCTTCCTTGTTGAGTGAGTAGAATACGTGACGTCACATCTTGGAGATATGTTGTTTTACGCCTGCATGTTCGCACTGCATCTTTTTCGGTGCTTGTTGCTTTACCTGTCATCTTATAGGTATCTTGGATAAATGCTTCTGCTAAACAGCAACACAGATATACTAAACACTTATCTGCTTTGTGAGGTGAGGCCATTATCAGATCGGATGTCAAGTTTTGCTGATGGCCTTTTGACCCCTGGACTGGAGTATTTTTCAATCTGATGCTTTACATTCGCTGTCACTGGTGTTGTGCAGTGTCACACAACACCAGCGACAGGAGTTGAAACGGCGTCAGCAAAATGTGACATCCGTCCGACAATGGCCTCAAACCAGGTAATTGTTTAGTGTTTGCTAAACGGATTGTGGCGCCAGACACAATTCAACAACATGGAAACATGTAGATTGTGCTTTTTCATCCTGTTTTTTGCCTGAGGAAGCGATGAATGATGAATCTTTCACATTTTTTATCCAATTGTCTCTGTTCGAGCTCCCAATTCAGAAAAGGTCTGCTGTTATTTGTTGTGGTTTTCTTGGCCTGGGTAGTTTTCTTGGTGAAACTGTTGTGTTCCAAGATAACCTCTACGAACGGACAAGGAGCATCTCATTTGACATGGTAAATTCAGTTGGCCTGGGTGTTTTTGCTGATGAAAAAATTGTCCTTGGAGAGGATTATGACATGATAATTTTTCCATTTTACCCTTTTTCATAGATTGATATCTTATGCAATGGAGAACTCCTTGGAAAGGACCACACATTGAAGTTTGTGTACATAACACGCTGGAGGTTCAAGGATTCGCCCTTGAAACTGCAGTACCAGCAGAAACTGGAGTTTTGACGATGGGCCGATTTGAACCACCTTTCATGTTTCATTGCCAGTCATAGAGCAGACTTGCTGTCTTCGTTCCTCTTGCGACCAAATATGCCGTTTCGTTTTGTGTGATGGGGGCAGAGCTTTCAGAAGGAGTTACACTTTCTCATTCTTGAAATGGTTTGAACAATACTTTTTCATGATCTACCTAACTCTGAAGCACAATTAGTTTCTGGTAGGTACCGATTTTTATTTAAGCTTGAATAATTTCACAATTCTTTGCGGGACTGAGAAATTACTGCTTTCAGACCCATTCTCCGGCACAAAATTTCCTGCCTCACATGAGAGCCATCATCTTGGATTGAACTGAAACCCTCAGGGAGAGAGGTTTGGATGCTAGGGACATTGGAGCGTGGTCATATGCCGGAAGATTTTGAACGCACTCTTACTTACTTCACCCATGTGGTACCTACACTGGAGTTTTGTTGTGGCAAAATGCACCATAAATTATTTGGCTTCTCACATCACTTTGGAGTTGGAGAACGTTAAAAGTTGTGTTGGGGAAAGTTGTTTTTTTTATTTATTTGAAAGTTGTTACAATATCCAGTTGACAACGTATGGAAATTGCATCAGACTGCCAGGTGGGGGAAGGAATATGGTTCACAATTGAATATTATACGCCTGCACACATTGACACCAACAGGAAAAATCATTGCCAGTTGTAAAATACCCACTGAATGAGCTTTAACAGCATAATGGGTAATTTGAAAGCAAATAGCCATGCATTCCAAGAGGCCATGCTCATAATATGCTCTAAGCTTGGCACCACTGAGGAATTTCCCAGTCCATCATGGTGGAAGCTGCGAGCAACATGTTCTTCGCGTTCAGACGTTTGTCAACGAGGGTGCTCTCCCTGTGTCGACACACCTCAAATTGGTTCCTCTGAGATCTGAAAGGTGTCATGCTCTTTGTGGCACTGTTTCTGAGAAGGGTCCATGCTGTCAATCCTAATTTTTGAATAAATTTACAGTCGCGAAAGAATAACTTCTTCCTTTTTCGTTTTTCATTGGTCTCTCAGCTTCTTTGTGGCACTATTTATGAGTGGGGTCCATGTTGTCAATCCCAGTTTTTGAATTTACAGTTACAAAAGAATGGCTTATTCATTTTTCGTTTTTCATTGGTTTCTCAGCTTCTTTGGTCTTTTCTCTCTTTGCCAAAGCAGTTCAACCCATTGTCAGATGCATGGAACCACGGAACAATACCTACGCTGTGGGTACAAGACTGTGATCAACACTATGGTCCCTTCTCTGAAAAATATAAATGCCACAATTATATCCCGTGAACAGGTAAAATACAAGTTTCCGCACCTTGCTGCAGAGTACTTTTCAACAATGCCCATCCTTTGCAAGCACTATTGGGTCACGTTAATTCTTGCTTTTTTTTTGCTTTGATGCAGCCTTGCTATATGCAATTTGGTTCCGATTTCTTTATATGCAGGGGTGGCATTGATGGGGAGCGTGATTCTCTAGCTTTTTGGAAGGGGCAATGGTGTTCCCCTGGACAGAAAATTACCCAGGGAAACGAGGTTCTCCTTTTTCCTGATTTTTTGGCCATTGTGCATGAACCACCGACTCGAAATGCAAAATCAACGCTCAAGCTTTATGGATAAGCTTTAAAGCTGGGAGAGGGGAAGCGGAGGATGCAACCGACACCAAAAACAATACAATGTGGGAATTTATGTGGGTTGGTGATTGTGATAAATTATCCAAAAACAGCTTTTTCTTTTTCAAGACATTCAAAAAAATTCCAAAATCAGGCATTCCCCTACCTTTTATTTTACGATGCTACCCCTGTTTACATGTTAAATTTTGTGCTTTTGTTTATCCTTTTTGAATTGTTGGCTTATTTATTTTAGGTTCGCACTACTAAAATATTGGACAACAACGATCTTACTTCACACGTTCAAAATCACTGACCCTTGTTATCGTCCGAAATGTTAACTCCAGAACAGTGCTTGTGCCGTCGAAATGTCCTTTAATTTCAGGACATAATAAAACAACACCACTTTGATAAGCCGCCAAATTGTCTTCAAGAAACAATCTGAAATACATTCCTACACTGGTTTCCATGTGTATTTTTGGTAGCACTGGAATTTGATCCAATCAAATCACAAAGCTCGATGATCCACACAATCTTTCCAAGAAAATGTTCCCCAAAAATTCTCCAATTGTCCCACAAAGTCACTTTGTTACTTCCAAATGAATTCATCACAGGAGTCGAAGGTTTTTGCCCATTTGACACCCGCTGAACCTTCAGTTCAGTTTTCCACATACCAGGTTTCAGCACGAATTCCATTAAGATGAATGATGATATTGTAGAACTCAAGATCTTTGCTAGTCATTGAGCTCACTAAAACTCAATTTTTCACCAGCTGTTTCTCGTAACGTTTTTTCCCTACTCCACAAGTTTTCAGTATAGAAATTGAACTCCACTCACAGATATGGACCCATTTCAATTTTTGCCTGATCAACCTGGAGCAATTCCAAAATTTCATGTTCTGCTTATTGCCTGCATTTTTCGTCAACACTGTAGCTAATTATTATTCCTGAATTGTATCGTTCCTAAACATCGAACTGCAGCTCTCCAAAACTGCAGCAAAAAGCCATTCATAATGCCCCGGATACATTCCAAAAATAAAAAAGTTGAGTTATGGCATTTGCTGTCTGTTTCGCTGATCTTCTACTGCTGGGTTGATTGGCCTTTTTGTTTCAGCAAATTCTTTGTTTCTTCACTTTGATCCTTCACTTTAATTATGGCCATAGAACTACACTTTGCAAATCTACCTTCTCTGCCAACAGTTTCTCAATCGACTTCTGACTGAACACTCCTAACATTATTACATTGTCATAATTGTGACTACTCAATGTGAGTTCTTGATTTTGTATGTTGTGCCGAGTTGTACCAATATCTTCAGCAACAAACCTGTAGATAAATAAAGAATTTTGTGCTATTTTGTTAAATTGTAAAACTGAATTTTTAATCTGGAATTCGTGAGGGAGAGCTGTTTTCTCCCTTCCTTGTCAATATCCCCTGCTAAACTTTCTCAGTCCTACTGGTGCAAGAAAAAAGTGTATCCTCCACCAACTTTTACTGTTGTGATTCATATAATCCTCCCCTTGCTTTTTCTAAACTCACTTTTTCTGTTGCAGTTCCCCTATGCCTCCATTGCTTTTCTGACTTTTACCACTGCGGGTTCTTTTTACCATCCCCATCGCTTTCAATAAACTTGCTTTTTTCTCCCACGAATTCATAAAAATTGATCTCCTCTTCGCTTTTCCAAGCTTACTTTTTGCAGGGAGTTCATGTCACTGGAACAAACCCACTGGGAATAAACTCTGCAGAAATTTGATGGCCCCTTTCCAGGTCAGGCGTTTGAAATTTCTCCTGTTGTGAAGACTTACGGTGGTAGAACTTTATTGCAAATTTCAAAACTCGAGACATGAATTTTTTCACATCTGGTAGGGATAGTGCGCAATCTCCTGGTTGGTCGGGAAAGTGCGCCACTTTGGGCTCCACCGCCTGGGCCTGGCACTTGCCATAAATGACGTGAAAAATGGCGTTCACTTGAAAAAATACGAGCTGCTGGCATTCTTTTAGCATTACGACACTGCATGGTCACATTGATACACATTCCTTGGCGACTGATAAGCATTCCTTGCATGACGACCTTTGGTGAAGTTCCCCAAGTTCATATTCCTGACACTTGTTCGTACTGTCGAAGGTGGGACTTGCTGCATCTGGGAGCAGGGCCGGGTAAAGGTTCCCATTCGCCTTGGGGCCAAAAAAATTTCGCCCTCTTCCGAGAAAAAAATCGCCCTCAAATATCACAAATTTTTGTGCTGTCAGGAAATTTGCCGATTTTCTGTTCAGAAAAATCAGATTTCAGAAAAGTGAAACTGCTGGCAATCTCTGTTTTCCGGATTAATTGAAACCAGGTACGCCCGGATAATCGAATTTTCCGTATAAGCGGCGTTTTCTGTCTGTTTGTGCTCAAATTAAGTCGGAAATACATGGGGACACAAATGTGGATATGTTTTCTTGCACATGCAATCCCATAATGCATTAAAATACATGGGAGGAACTGTACGTTTTACATGATGCGACAAAAGAATCATAGTAAAATGTGTTCTTGCACTCGCGCACCGTGCTTTAGAATGGTATTTATAAAAACGAAGCTGGAAAGTGATCCGGATAATAAGGGGTTCCGGATAATAAAGATTGAACTGTATTCGTAAAAATTATTTTCTGAGGCCAACAAATTTTGCAATGTCCGGAACCAATACCTCCTGGGCCCAATGCTCACTCCAATTCCACTGATGTTTTGGGCTCACACCGTACTTCATGCACTGCAATGTTTGAAGCAGCAGCGTAGACAACAATTGCCTTTGCGGAGTGATTTGATGAATGTGAACCTGGGAGTGAAGACATTTTAACTCGGTGGTCATTTGTTTAAACTTCACAGCGAGTTCTGAGTTGCTTTTTTCTTTTCTTCCAAGACTTGGAAAGCCACCCCTCATTTGCAAAAGTGGGCATTTCACAAGCAATTTACTTTGTTCTGCATTTAGGCCTGAGGTTTATTCCTGCCTGAATGGGAATATAAAACGAAAAAAACAATAATAAGCATGAGCAGGGTGCCTGCAGACCTGGAATTGTCAGGGAATTTGTGAAAGTACTCTGCAAAGTCAGGGAATTTGTTGGAAATTTCTCTTTCTCTAGTAGGGTAAGCGGGCAGAGACGGGCTTGCCAACACGACCCGTGTGGGCACACACAAGGGAGCGACACTCAGTTGCTCCAGGTTTCCTGTTAAGATCTGGGGATCCTTCAGTGCCAGATGAAGGTTTGCCAGATTGAGCCAAAACTCAGTCTCAGAGCTCACCTCACTTCACGCGCCTCAACGATGCTATGTTGGTCCCAGCCATTGAAGAAAAATCCAATTACATTTCCTCATTCTGAAAAAAAAACCTCAGCTAAAATAGCGAAAAATTGTTCCGACATATTTTTCAATGGTGTCTGTCGTAAGTTCCATAATTGCGCAACTCTTCAGACCAGGCACCCCTGAGCACGGGCCTACTTGGTCCATTGGTTTTTACAGCACTATCTAGCAGGAAACTTTTGGGACGTTCTGAAAATACTTGGTGGTATGAGATGCCCTGCAAGACCTCAAGCAAGAGATTGGTTCCAAAGGAAGGCTGCTGTCTTTCATAAGTTTTCAAAATGCCAAAGAAAGCCAAATGCACGGTGAAACCTCCCCCTTTTCTGAGTCAGTGAAATTCCGAGTCCGTGAAAGTACCTTTTTCCACTTCCGTGAAAAAGTCATTTCTGTTGTAAATTGTTAGCTGATTCACTTTCGTTTGAGAGATACATTTCCTTAGCAATATTTATAATTTCTTCAAGAACACCAGTTATGTTTCCATAATCCATGTCAGTGGTTCACAGCTGATGATATCCATCGCAAATATCGCAGGGGACCGCTGGGGCGATGACCCATGGAGATGCAAATGAATTAAGAAATGAACTGGTTTCATTTACGATGGCTCCAGTGATTGGTTTTCCTGAGGAGCCAGAAAAAGCAAACCACAAATTGTGTTTCTCCCTCCATTTTATCAGATTCATTCTCAATATTGAATCATCACGGCATGAGTTTAGAGACACACCCTATTTTCCTCATTTTTTTTTTCTTCAAATCCAATGGGTTCCTGCAGCTCAATGTTTCGTATTATTTCCAAACATGTTGGTGTTGTTATAAATAAATAGGTCAACAAAATTGCAAAGTTTGCCATTTTAGCCAAGGCTTATTGATGTGTCGCTTGAATTTTTTGTTTGTAATTTTTTTAAATGTATTTTACTTGGATATTCGGCCGTATGCACCAAAGCCACTAACCCTGACCCAAAGCTTGAAAAAAGTCAATTCCATGATCAGATGCACCTTTCTCAACGATGGAAAAGAGCACTGTTGTGCACCCTCTTTTGTCTTTGACCCAGGAACTCTTTGGGTTTTTTGGGTCAAAGATTGGTAGCTGCGTGAGGAGTCGAAGTCCTGTTTGATGTGCTATAAGGAAGTATGAATGTGGAGTTGATGATGGGTGGAAAGAAAGTTTGAGAATAGCAAGAGTAAGTAGTATAGCAAACGGGAGTTTGACTCGTCAAGTGGCTGCTCGGTGGTTGGCATAACCATCGGTGAGAGCGCCGGCTCCTTGTGATTAGGAGCATTGCACTTGGCGGAGCATGCACGTATGCCAAACAACCTTTGTTATGTTATGTTTACAGGATTTAATATGTTTCTTTCAATTCTTTAAATTTCAGGAATCGGTGGCAGACACGTGGGAGAATTGTCGTTGCGCAGTTGATAACATGTGCGAGTATTTATGATCTTGCGATAGTAACAGACTGGAAGAGTATTTCGGCGAGTGTATGATCGGAGATGGGGCATAACATTAATTCTTCGGTCTTTTAGATCGAAGAATGGTAGTTGCATGAGGAGTTGAAGTTTGAATAGATGAAACAGGCAGGATAGAAGTTTCTGATCCTTACATCTGTTTTGAGGTTTTATTTACAGAATTCAGTTTCACGGGTTGGATGTGGAACGGGGAATAATAGCTGCGATTGATATTGAGATGATATACTTTCAGCTGCATATTTTCTACAAGTAGAGGAGAGTTACTTGTTAGAGGATGAGATTTTAATAGTTTCAGACATGCGAGGTTGGCGATATAGACATTCTTCGATGTTGAGAGAAGAGAAAAAACAGGAACGAAATGAA
>JASGXE010012949.1:0-24428 GCA_030068105.1 Sinentomon sp. SZTP_YWyxl
GGGGGACACAGTTTCCATGGAAAGCTGTGGATGCAAAGTGAATGGTGCATTGTTGCCATAAGGTTCATAAAAGTTGTGAAAATTTTGAAAACCCCCAAAATCACGACTATGACGGACAAAATCAGCAGTTCTCAGGTGTTTCCTGATCTCAGCGAAGAAAAACGGTCCTGATACCAAATTTACAATGCAGAAAGAGGTCCGGAACAGCTTAATTCATCAGTGAGTCTGGTAAATTAAATGCCATCATTCTGACACGTCTTTTCGAAAAGCCTTTGTGAGATCTGTCTCGTTTTCAAAAATCCTCTTCTGGCCAAATTCCATCTTTCAACGTTAGCAAGCATTTAGCATGCACTTCAGTGTCTACAAACTTAACAAAGATTTTGTGAAAATTTGGGAGAGACACAAAGAAGAACTAACCAAATCCCGAGCTGTCGAGGATAGGGATGATGTCGGTGTCAGACGCAGCATCAAAGGACGCTTGCGGCACCGCTGGCCCACCCTCGCCAACACCACTTGACGGTGCCTGCTGAGCCTCTGATTGAGGAACTGGTGCACCAAGTCCGGTGTGTGCAAAACGCCGGTTTGAACAAGAAGAATCTCTTGAAAGAGATAGTTCATGGCGCCTGAGGCCATGCTTCGACCGACAAGCAGATGTCAGCATCTTTGATGGTGAGGACGATGTCGTCCCACGTTCCAGTGACGACAAGACATGAGAGCATATTTGGCGACAGGACCTCATGATTTCAACCAATTATTGCAAAATAAAATCTACTGGAGCAAAAGATAAAATTACAATTTCAAAAAAAAATTTCGCAGGAAAATTAAGCTTAAAATGGAATTTTCTGAAGAAAAAAAAAAACTGGGCTAAAATTTCAACTTTTACATTTTTTTTCAGTTTGCCCAGTATTTTCCAGCAGAGACTATTCGTGGAATCAGATCCTGGACCAAGGAGGTGGTTTTTATTCCATCTTGGTCGTAGATATAAGCTAGTCCCAGGATCAGATTTTGATCTGGCCTACGTAGGAAAAATTGGGCACAGCAGAAACAAAACGGACATTTTGCAAGATCTGGTTGAGGACAATTTCCCTTCCTCTAAGTTTTGACGTGGCACCCATTGCCAAATTTATTTCAATATTCTCATCACACCAAGGATAACATCTTGGCCTTATAATCAACGACCAACAACCACCCAGCAACACTCCCCGCTCCCTTTTCTTCTGTCAGCAATCTGCATCCGCACGGCAAGCACATGAATGCCGCAACAGCGGCAGTGATTAAAGTGTCCGGGAAAAAGGGCCGGAACGCACATTCACAAAAAGGGCATCTCATAAATATTCTACGGCACACAGGGTCGTCATGTCAGGTTAAGAGAGGGAGCTCGTCGCGTCAAGAAGGCTGGGCCCAGCCGAGGGGGGGTCTGGGGGGCAGAGCCCCCAGTAATCGGGGTCTGGGGCAGAGCCCCAGCGGGGTTCCAAGGGGCAGGGCCCCTGGCGGGGGGTCTGGGGGCGGAGCCCCCCAGAAGCTGAAGGATTTTTGAAATTTTAGGGTTCATTTTGGAGTCAAAACTGGATTTCCAGAGGCAAAATTTCCCACCAGGGCAAGAGAGACGTGCGGGGAATTTGTCGACTGGGAGGCCGATGTCCCCCTAAAAGAGTCGCTGCATGAGATCACATAAAAATCGTTTCTGAAATGTATAGCGGTGAGCGGTGGTGTCGCATGAGCCACAGCGCACGACGAAATCATCGAGAGTGGAGCCCTGGTCCACTCAGTGGAGTTCTGGAATCCCAGTAAAATTGGTCCAATCCAAAATTGGACCGATTTTAGATCAGTTCATCACCAATCCACTTCTGCTTTATTCAATTTCTTCAGCTTCTGTTGTTCGCAAAGTTAACGTAATTTCAGTCCCCATGCTGACCATGGACATTGGGTGTCCCAAATGTCCATGACCAACCCTGACCGGACGTTAGTCAAACGTTCGAAGAACAGATAAGGTTATCCTTTTTTGTAATTTCCAAATTGGGCTATCTGGAAATAACGATTACGGAATCTGCTTTGTTGCTGCCAATCTGCGTTGTTGTGTTGGTGTGCCTTGACGCGGTTTTTTCAAATTTACACCGGAACGCATGTTCCGGGAACGCACGTTCCGGTGTGACTTTGAAAGGGCCGGAACGAACTGAGCTAGGGCAGGCGGGAACGCCGTTCCGGCCCGGCCAGGGCGGGCAGGAACGCCGTTCCATTGCGTTCCGTCACACTTTATTCACTGAACAGCGGCAAGAGAGCGTCCATCGCAACGAGGCATCCTCGGAGCTGTGAAGCGGAGGGGAGCGTTGCCTCCAGCCGCCAACAGATGACTTTGTCATTGCGATGTGCTATTTCCATGACAGAAAGAAACAGCGCAGGGGTGCGCAACTTCACATAAAATGCCTGAGAATTTCTAACATTTGACTTGCATGTTACGATTTTCATGTTTCGTCTTGGTGTTAGGTCGACCGACAGGTCGACGGGCTTTCTAATGTTCTACGATTGTCCTGTAATTTGGGAGAAACCAATTAAAAATCCAAATTCCATATTTACTCGTATCAGAAGATTTGATATGATTTTCTTCGTGAGCATGTTTGGTGGCATAATTGAAGAGTGCAAACAAAATTTCAGCCCTCTACTTTACCTGATAAAAGATTTGGCAGCCATCTATCGATTCAAAAAAAATTCCAACCTGAACTTTCGAACGCGGCCCCGTAAAAATTGCCGGTGATTTTAGAAGTTTTATTCACACTCACGATGATCAAGCATCAAGAAATATTTCAAATGGAATAATCACAGTGGCACTAGCACTTTGGACAAGAATTCTCAAATTTGGAAAAATGTCACTTGATTTAGGGCACTTTTTCTTTCAGATCTTTCTTTTTTTTCTTCCAATTCTTTCACTTTTTCTATCACCAAATTTCACCTCTCTGCCATTGGAACTCGCTGATTTATACTGATCTCGAAAGTTCATCATTGCACCTAAAGGCGAAAAACAAACACAGTGAAAATTGAGACTTAGGGCGGTCTTGCACTTTTTGAAAAGCCCGACAAATTGTACTTTTTGTGAAAACTAATTTTTATTGTTCAATCTGAGTTTGTTCCGATTCAACATTTACACATCCCGAAATGGTCTTTCGACATCAAAAAAAGAAAAAAAGAAAAAAAAGAAAAAGAAAAAGAAAAAAACGAAAATTTTGAAGAGATCCATGAAATTTACGTTTCTGCACCTTGGCCTTGACTGCAGTACAGTGTGTTGCAAAAAAGATGTCACACATACAGGGGGAATGGAAGATGATGAAAACCATTTGCAAAAAAGGTGTCACACATATGGAGACTTAATGGAAGATGATGATTTCCATTTGCAAAATACCTGTCACACATATTGGCTTAGATGGGACAGTCAGCGAAGCAATAATCACTATAATCTTGACAGCATAGTGATTATTGCTTCGCTGACTGTCCCATCTAAGCCAATATGTGTGACAGGTATTTTGCAAATGGAAATCATCATCTTCCATTAAGTCTCCATATGTGTGACACCTTTTTTGCAAATGGTTTTCATCATCTCCCATTCCCCCTGTATGTGTGACATCTTTTTTGCAACACACTGTACAGGCTGTGTCCATAAAGTCCTCCCATGCAGAATCATCTGCTGCAGCATGCTTCCATCACACTCAGCTTCATCTCAACATCGAATTCAACAGATGGATGCATCTTCCACAACAATGGGAAAAGGAACGGTGCTTCGGCTGTGCATAGAAATAAGATTTCCACAACACAATCCACTAAATTGGGTGTTGAGTTGAAGCGAGTGAGTGACAATGGTGAGGCGAACTTAGCCTGATCGAAATAGCAATTTGACATTTTTAATGAGTGGAACTGATGAGATGTTCAGCTGTAGCGCCTGTGCAGTGTGCTGTGTATTCATTGCAGTGAAGTGATAACTCCCTTTTCTGATTCCCGTTGTGGAATGTGACTGGCTTCCATCATAGAAGTCCAGCTCTTTCTCTTCGTGGACCTGTGGGGCGAAAAGAACCGAACAGGAGACGTCTGCTGCTTGTTACGACAGTAAAGTAAACTGCGTAATGAATTCTTTACGTTCGTAAATCTCAACACAAGGCCCCTTATAGCAGAAACATAGGAGATTTCCGAGTTTGCATTTCGCATAATAAATTTGTTACATCTGTGGTTACCGAGTGAAGGTATCCCCATTGCAGGATTTGAATTTTTGAGGAATTTTTTTTACACTCGTGTGTTATGGTCAAGTTTAAAGCTGAGTGTGAGAAGCAGTAGGTAAAAATGTCAGTTGCTTTACTATCACAATATACTCCATTCAAATATGCAACAAAGCTTTTATTTCTATGCTGAGAAGTTAATTTTCAACTGGTCTTTCAATGTTGCAAAAATTCCATCGTAAGCATGCTCAGTCCACATTTTGAAGTGGAATGAGTTGTGCGAGTTGATTGGAAAAAAGTGCTGGTCTCTTCCTTCTCTTGGTTGCTTCTTCATCCAAATCATGTCGTGACTCCAGACAAAATTGAATGAAAAAGAAATTAAGAACGGGACATGACCAAGGCTTCATATTCTTAAGCAGATGGACCAAGGCTTGAGACCAAATCTGGTAGGGCAGTAAAATTGCTGTTGGAATCCCTCAAGATCTATCATTGGGAATCATTATCAAACATGACATGTGAAAAAAAAATAAATAAATATCTTTCATTCATGTTGAACAGTTCAGAGGTGTACACAGGGAGTTACAGTCCCCATCCCTTATGGACACAAATGGCAACTGATTGTTTATGCTGGAGGCACAATTCTGAGCCCAAAATGAACTCCAAAATTCCTGTTACCTGTCTCTTCAGGAGTCCATAGCCCACCCCAGAACCCCATAACAGTATACACCATCTGAGCAACCTCCTTACTAATTGACATTTCAAAGCTTATTCAGATCCTGCTGGATTTCAGGGAAGTTCTCCTTTGTTGTTAGGACTGTAAATGACTGGAACTGTCTCGACAAAAAAAGTTTTTGGTTCTGGTAAAGGCTTATTAGAATTATTTTCAAAATGAATAATTGCCACACGACCAAGTTTCAGTTGTAAGGATTTGATCTTCGATCTTCATCAAAGCATTTTTGAAATGTCACTCACTCACTCCATTTATTTGTGATACTTCCATAACCTGAGCTCGTGCTTGTATGTAATGCTTGTCAGCTGTTTAAATCTTTCTTTAGTTGCAGTTCGGAATATCGGCCGACATTTCAAAAATGCTGGTCAAAATTGCAAGTGAGCAATTTCATAAAACAAATCTGTTTTTCCAAAGAAGGGTGTGTTATCCTTTGACTTTCTTAGCTGCTTCCTGACTTTTCCTGGTAGAAGAATAACTGCGACCTCAGCCTCTAAACATCAACAGCTTCTCTGGCCAGCAAGAACCAGTTCAAAATCTACAAGGTGTTTCAAAAGTGCCTTAACAGGCAGAAACTGGTAATCAGATCACATTGTTTTTCATACATAACCTGCCATCACACTGTTGATTTTCCATAATGTGTTGGACTGCTGGAGGCACGAGGATAAAATTAAGGGAAATGTATCACAAATATTAAAAAATCCCTCGTTCCAAAAGTCCAAAAAGGCCACCAACAAGGAGTGCCTAATTCGATACAGGAAAGAACTGGGGGAGTCTTTTCCCAGAACTTTGCGGCATTCTCATTATGTCCCTAGCTTCCCTTCATCATGTCTCGTCGACTATTCTGATTTTGAAAAAAAAAACCCAAAGATTTCCAAGTTTTTTCAGAGTGGATTCGTGATTTTCCAAATTACGGATGGTGAAGATGGGAGAAATGACTCTGACGGGAGCACTTGTTCTGCAAAATATCACATCCTCCATCCTCTTGATGATATTGGTCACGCGTTGGTGATGCACACATCATGTGATATTTCAATTTGGGGGGTAGGGTGATGCAACTTGAGCCACTTTGGAGTTTGGGCAAGTCTCCTTCTCAGCAGTTTCAATGAAAAAAGAACCACCATGGCTAACAACTTTTTCCCTCAGTTTTGGCCATTTTTGCAAAATATCCCCTAGTTTTCCAGAGTGTTAAAATTCCCCGAGATTTACAAGTTTTCTGGAGCAGGCTGGTTAGTAGAAACCTACCCCAATGCTCCCCGACTTTCCCCGTCGGCTTCAGTTCCTGCCCATGCTTCATGGCAAAGCTCATTTTTGTCCTTGGTGTATTTCCGATCAATCATGAATCCCCTGATTTCGCACGAATTTTAGGATTTTTTTTTCAGCATTTTCCTAACTTCTGATGAGTTTCCCTGATTTTTGGAACGTATCTCCGACCTTCCCACTTTGGGAATTCCTGATTCGTCTACTTGCCAAGTGCCTCAATCAGCGATGGTTTAAGAGACAGAGAGAGGGGGAGAGAGGGCAGAGAGAGAGAGACAAATCCCTAAAATGACGAGTAAACAACAGTTTATTACAAGGTACTTCGTATTTGGCAAAATTCACACAGGTTCTGTCACCAAAAGACGTGAGCAGTCCTTGCAAGCTGTATAGATGTCAGGAAAATAGTACTCAAACCCTAAATCCAATGCCTTTTTTGGAACAACCTTTTGACCCCTGGTCATCATCGAGGCACGTTCTTTGGAGAAGAGTAAGTTCACGATGAACTCTGGCAAGGGTATGAAAGCAGGTCGCCACAGTGCACGTCCGAAAGCAGACGAGAACTCCCGATTTGTGATCAGATGCGGGGCAACTCCGTTGATGATCCCGCTAGCCTTGTCGTTTTCGATGGCAAATTGGAAAAGTGACGCAAGGTCGTCGCAGTGGATCCACGGAAATGGCTGCCTGCCAGAGCCAATTGGGCCACCGAGGCCAAAGAAGAACGGATAGTAAATCTGACGTATCATGCCACCTTGACGGCCAAGTACAACACCTGGATATTGGCGAAGGAATGAGGAAAAATTTCACAAGTTAGGAATTTTCATGGAGACTTCAACCACTTTGCCCATACCAAGATCGCAATTTTGCAAGTACATTTCCTGTATCAAAATGTCAAATGGTGCCTAGGTAGGTACCTACATCTTGTTCACTATAAAAGGTCAAAACGAATTAGGCCAAGGCCATGGATGGAATAGAGGGTTGAGCCTAACGGAGGAGGTCTCTCGATGCAAATTAGATCCAATTAATATAAGCCCATGATAGCCTTCGATTGTGCAACAAAACTCATCAAAGTGGATTGTAAAATCAAGAAAGTCCACTCTTTTCTCAAATTTCGTCGCAGAGGATTTCCAAACCTGTTGCACTGGGAAGAAAAACTGAAAATGATTTTTTAACAAAGCGGCAATCACAAAACAAATTCAAATTTTTCAACCGAATTTAGCAAAAACAAATTCCTTTTTCAATAACAAGCCAACATTCCAAGCAATCAAACTCCAAATGGTGACCCTGTGTCTTCCAGAAGACTCCAGCACTTTGTTTTTCAAATGCCAGGTTTTAATAATAGACCCAAAATATAAAAAAATCATTAAAAAGAGATCCAATTTGTCCTACCAATGAGGCCCAGTCATGCGTAAACGTTTAAAACCTGAGATGCTGAACACAAAGAATCGCTGTCGGTCGGCAGGAGTGCCAGGACTCAACTCTCCATCAGTTGACAATGGCTACCTCACCAACAACTCATAAAAAAACAATCATGTGGGACTGACCACAGCCATCCGTTTGATGTGCCTAAAATAAATTGTTGTTTTAACATCAGCCTCATGGCAGTCGAATCCATTTTTAATCCACCATGTTCCTCATTGCAACTCACTCTCAGGTTCAACTCGGTAGCCAATTCAATGGATAGATTTGTGTGGTGAAATTTTCATTTCTATGCACAACACTTATTCTTCTTCCATGGATGGTTACATTGAAAGCTGTATCCGTCTGTTAAATTGGCTACCTACCTACTGAGTTGAACTGACTGCCAACCTGACAAGCAGCTTCGCTTTTCACTTCTGTTGTTTTCAAGCATTTGGCTGCAGTTCCCCTTGTGCATACACAGGACTAACTCACGTCCAGTATGGTTTACCAAGAAAATAAAGAACCTTGAGCACAGGTGCAAGAGGCTTTTCAAACTCAAGGGTCGATCTGCTGCTCATAGGGAATCTTATAAGGCATTGCTTGGTGAGTCAAATGCCGAAAAAGACTTGGCACATATGAATTACATATCTGGATTGTGCAAGGATGGCGTCAAAAACAACTACAAGAAATTATGGAATCTTGTTTCCTCTTCGAGGGGCTCTGAAAATACTATTCCGTACCTACTCGATGAAATGGGCATATTTAGGCATTCTGATTTGGAAAAGGCTAATTTGTTAAATAAGCATTTTGTTACAGTTTTTTCCCCCCGAAAGTAAGCCTGTTTTGTGTCCATTGTCAACTGATGTCTTTACTTTCGTAGACAGTTTGTTAACTCCATCGAAAATTGTGAGATGGATAAAGAAAATGCCGAACTCTAATAGGATTACATCTGATGGTTTCTCTTTTCGATTTATTAAGCTTTTTCCTGATGTGTTTGCAAAATTTTAACAGTGATAATGAAAAAGTCCTTGTTATCGGGGCAACTGCCAATCAAATGGAAACATGCTTTCGTTTGTCCAATACCAAAAAAGGTGATAAGAAGTTTGCACGGTCTTATCGGCCAATTAGTCTGACCAGTATGTGTTGTAAACTCATGGAGCATATTATAAATGACTATCTAGTTAATTTCTTGGAAAGAAAAGGAATCATTAAGCCAAATCAGCATGGCTTTCGAAATGGGTTTTCCTGTGAGACTCAATTGGTAATTTTTTCCCAACCATCTCCATGGTGCTTGATAGAGGAGGACAGATAGATGTTGTGTTTATCGATTTTGAAAAGGCTTTTGACCTAGTTCCACATGCTGCATTGGTATCGAAGTTGAAGTCTATAGATTTTGATGATGTTTTTGGTTAACTGGATAGCAGATTTCCTTGATCGTCGCTCCCAGCAGGTTAGGATAAGCAATACCTTTTCTAATGTTGGAAAAGTGACCTCTGGAGTTCCACAGGGGAGCGTCCTTGGTCCAACCCTCTTCTCTCTCTATATTAATGACCTGCCGGATAGTTTAGTTTGCAAGTCATTTCTTTTTGCTGATGACTGTGCTGTTATGAGAGAAATTACCTCACCTGATGACGTGCGTTCCCTCAATGATGATTTGTATAAGATTGAGCAGTGGTGTGCCAACTGGGGGATGCGGCTAAATGTTGAGAAGTGTGTGGTGGTTTCTTTTACTAGGAAAACATCCCCTCTTATTGGAAAATACGGCATCGCAAATTTTGACTTGCCTTTAGCAAACAGTGTAACTTACTTAGGTGTTACTTTCACAAAAACTTTGAGTTGGAGTAAACATATTGAAAATGTTGTTAGTAAAGCAAACTCGGCACTATTTTTTGTCAGGCGTGCGTTTTTTAGGGCGAGCAAAATCGTCAAAGAAAAAGTTTATTTTGCTCTTGTTCGCTCTCTGCTGGAATATGCATCTGCTGCCTGGGATCCCTATCACCTGGTAGAGGTTGAGAAACTTGAGAGGGTGCAAAGACGGGCTGCACGTTTTGTTACTGGTTGCTATTCATTTTCTCGTAGTGTGTCCAATTTGTTGACTGCTCTGGGTTGGGTCTCATTGGCCAAGCGTAGAAAGGCATCTAGGTTGGTGGGTCTTTTTAAGGGGCTAAACAACATTGGTGGTTGGTCAAGTATTAAAGAAAGCTTATTACCCCCTGGTTATTTAGGTAGACACGATCACGCATTCAAATTGAGATGTGGACCTGTCTGTAGGGATGTTGGGAAGTTTTCCTTTGTTGCTAGAACAGTGCGAGAGTGGAACTCCCTGGATGCAAGAACCTTTGGAAATGGAAGTAATATCAGTTCAAACACCTTCAGAAGAAATATTCTCTATGGCCCTCTAGATGTCTCATTGTTGCAGGAGCATTGATTCCAAATTTGGTTTAATTTCATTGTGACTTTTTTTGTTGATTTGTACGACGAGGCTGTCAAGCCGTATTTCGAGGATGTAATGCTTTTGTCCTTGTTAATTTGCGCCGGACTGTGTCTTGGCAAATTAATTGTCAATAATAATAATAATAGTCAGGGCCAGTTCAAAACCTAGCCAGAGCAGTCTTGTTTCCTTACAAAGAAGGACCCAGAAAGAGCCAGTTCAATCCAGCCTAGCCCCAGCCTGATGCATTTTCTAACCAGATCTAATTGTGACCTGTCGTACACAAATGTTCGTCGGCAATTGTGCAGCTTTTTCCCAGTCATGACAGAGCCGAGAGAAATAATCAAAAGGCTCGCTGGTATCACTTTCGGTGTAAACACGGTCAGGATCTGGTTTGTAGGCACCTAGAATAAGAAAAAATAAAACAAGCAATAAAAATAGGATTTGAAATAACTACATGACATGCTCCAATGGATGATCGGGTCATTCAACATGGTGATTGGGAGTCTGCAACATGAGGTTGGTTTGGCTTTATGTATGTTTGTTTTGAAAACCATGAGTCCACCTTTTGTTGGGTTGTATGATGTACAGTGTGTTGCAAAAAAGATGTCACACATACAGGGAGAATGGGAGATGATGAAAACCATTTGCAAAAAAGGTGTCACACATATGGAGACTTAATGGAAGATGATGATTTCCATTTGCAAAATACCTGTCACACATATTGGCTTAGATGGGACAACAAACCAAACAAGAATCATTGTGCTGTCATTATCACGTCGATCACAAATTATGATTCTTGGTTGGTTTGTTGTCCCATCTAAGCCAATATGTGTGACAGGTATTTTGCAAATGGAAATCATCATCTTCCATTAAGTCTCCATATGTGTGACACCTTTTTTGCAAATGGTTTTCATCATCTCCCATTCCCCCTGTATGTGTGACATCTTTTTTGCAACACACAGAGCATGAACATGATCGTAAAATTAACTCCATTGTTGCCTGAAAATGTTTGAAAATTGTGCATCTGACTCAAATGTTTCGTGAAATTTTTGATTTTTGTTTGTAAAATGCAGGAAAAAAATTTAAGTTGGGCTGGTGATAGATCGTGTCTCACACATATGATGTGCAATTTTCAAGTCTTGTATAGCCTAACGGTAAATTAAATCACAGCAATTTTGGCTCATTTGCAGTCGGCGTCATTTACTGCGGAAACGTTTCATGTAGTGCTTATTCCTTGAGGTGTTTTTCTTCTATGGCTTCCCGATACGGGGAGTCAGGGACGCAGATGGCAGTTGATGCTGATAAGGACGCATCATTTTACCTGCGGAATTGATTGAATGGCCAGAAATCAGAGTATATTGGCCTCTGGAAGCCACGACGTGCAGGTGAGCGCCAAGCCAGCGATTTCCAACGGGACATGGTGATTGGCATTTTCCTGAAGCAGGCCAAATCAGGCGAAATTGAAGCTGCAGACGGGCACGAAGCAAGCACCTGGGAATCATAAACCTGTTGCGGCAGAGGCCAGGTGGGGGAGAGCCAAGGCACATTGCGACCGAGAAAGACTTGGCCATTGTGGATTACGCTGTCGAGAATCCCAGTTACGGCTGGAGTTTAAGCTCGGATGGACAAGGGATTCAGGGATTGAATCCCTTGTCCAGCTGGGCTAAAACTCCAGCCGTAAGTGGCGTAGACGTTTCGCTGGATGTTCCAGTCATAGGCAACTTGAGGTGGGGCTAAAGTTCCACCGCTCCCAGAAAACCAAGATTTGAGAGAATAGCAGCCTGAACAACGTATAAATAACGTTCGCCTGCCATTCATTGGCCTCAGGATCGTTGTGACACAGAGAAAATGATTATTTGGTCCAATGATGAGAAGTCATTGGGCCAAAATGCAAGGAATTTTAACTACTAAACAAAACAAAACAAAAAAAAGTTAAAATAAAGCCGCCAATTTACCATTGTGGAAGACAGGACGTGAGAAGAGCCACGCAAAGCTAAAATGAAAGACAAAAACAGAAACAAGCAAGGGCGAGCTATTTTTGATCACACTGTAGTGCAACAGGTAAAATTGCAAACCAATATGTTTTATGATCAAACTAATTGTGCAAAAGCTTTTCGAAAATAAAGGAAAATCAATAAAAATCAAAAACGGGTGACCTTTTGCAAAAAAACAAACACGTGAGAAAAACGACTGCGGCCATCGCGAAGCAGACCGTTCCAACAAGGAATGAAACGGTTAGAAAATAGAGAAAAGATGCAGGATTGAATTAATCGTTACACAATACCATCAAAGCTTGTGCATCACAATGTGATTCTATTTAGCTGCACTGCTTTATTTTAAGATGTCTGTTTAATTGCCAATTTGCACTGGGTTGTACCTTGGCAACTTAACCAAGGAATACTTTGAATCATAATAAGAAAAATACATCATGATCTTTGCATTCGAAAAGAGGAACCTATCTACCTTTATAAAGAGGGAAACAGAACAAACTCACCTACATACCTACTCCTGATATGGTGACAAAACACTTTGGTCGTCGTTCAGGTTTCTCTTTGATGATGACTCGAGCAAGGGACTCAGTCGTTTGAATACGACTCGACCAGACTTCCTGCTGAAATTTTTGTGTCCACCGACGCCTTGGATCCAAGACATTTTGACCGGCAACATTCACAACTGCAATACAGTCGTCTGGAAGGCCTTTCTGCGGAAGCTCGGCCTGCTCGGAAAAGAAAAAAAAAACGATTGTGAGAGGAAACCAAAAAAGGAAGCATTTCCTGGAGAACAGGCCACGAAGAAGACAAAAGGTCAGGGTGGATCAATGTAATATTGGACCAACAAGAAAATGAAAAATTAGGATAAGAAGGTAGGTAGGTGCCTAAGTGGGAAGGTCCTGATAGAAGTAACTTAACAGAGCAAGTAAGACCAACAGAAAAAAGAAAAAAAAAAAAAATAAGAAAAGGTAGGGCAATTGAAAAAGAAGCAGCACACGAGAAAAGAGACGAAGATAAAAGAAGAAGCAATTTTCACATTGCAAGTTTCAGGCGAAAACTGAGCAACTACCTACCGAAGGAAGCATGAAGGTAAAATATTTCAACAAGCCATTGCAGGTAGGTACCTAGTTAGGCTTTAGCAGTGCTTAAATTGTGAAACAAATCGGTCGACTCCCAAAATTTTTGAAAAGGGCAGGAAAGTTTTGAAAAGGGCCTTAGGGTCATTCGCATTTCGAAAGGGCAAGAATTCCAGAACAGGAAAGAGGGCACACAATATGTGCATCAAACCTGCCAATTTGTCAAAAAAAAAAAACTGTCGTCAGTGTCTCAATAATTGGAAGACCTACCAGCTCCCACGTGTTAAAGAGCAGCCGCTTCGGAACCCTCGGCTTCGGGTCGGCTGGCTCTGAGAGCGCACAATAATTATTTGAGAACTGGGCTTTAGGCGTAAACAGAAAGAACTGCATTTTTTCGACTCAAGTTTCAACTCAAGTTTTAATTGTTTCGGATCTTTCACTCTCGGCTCAAAGATAGGTTCCTTCAGCAAAAGAGGTCAGTACTGCAATTCAGCAGCCTGATTGGAACCTGATATTTCACAGAAGCAATTATTTATAAAATATTTTTGGAGAAATATAAATAATACCCAGGAATACCTCTTCTTGAAAAATGTAGCAAACTGTTTATTCACAACCATCTACCTCAAATTGGCGTTCCTGCACAGACTGCATGGCATTGGTATCAACCATGCATACAGACCATTTTCAGTTGTGCCAGAAAGTACGTAGGTTCCTAGATAGGGTAACCACAGCTGGATAGATTTCATTTCATAACCACCAACCAACCCAGTGTATGTGATGCAATCCAGGATGCCGTGAAACAATTCTGGTGTTGTAGCCCTGACTCCGCAGTTCAGCGTTTATGATTGAGCCAATAAAGCCAGTGCCACCACCTGTCAATAAAAAGATGAGCACCCAGTGTTTGTGCCAACATGAATAGGTACAGATCGGGTAGCCTACATGCTATGCAACACACTGATAGTGAGATAGCTTAGATGGTACCATAATAGCCCTTGTTGAGGCTCACGAAATCCCAAGAGATTGCGATCAACCATTGTATGCATGATTTTCTTCCCAAAAATTTCCATCTTCTGCGGTGGATAGATCTTGTCTGGGTCTCGGCGGAGAGATCTTGTCGGTGGAGAAATCTTGTCTGAGCGAAAATATGACCACATCTCTCCAGTATTAGCAGTGGAAGAGGGTCCAGGGAATTTTGAATTGGGAGGAACAAACGGCAGAAAACAAAGAGTTGTTCCTCATCATTGTCGACAGCCCATATCATACGATTAAACCCGATTCTGAGATCTTCCCTGGTGATAAAAAAAAAAAACACGTCTCAGAAGTAAAAAATCCTCCAGACCCCTCTGTCGGCAGCAGGTCGGTACCTGTGTAGTCAATAATATTAGGGGCCCTGCAACAAACTTTCTGAGGCAATTTAGTTTGCTACAAAGGTGATAACACTTGGCTTGGGAGTTTCCGACTGAATGAGAATGTGTTTGCTTCCAGGCAAATCATTTAAAAAAATTTAACTTGTGTCAATCACTGACAATATCATCGTTGATGGCATTCCACTGAATCTCAATAGGTATTTCGTGACTGCCAACTGAGAATTATGATATGCTTAACATTCTTTATTCTTGAGACTGAGTCCTTACGCATGGCAAAGTTGTGTCCTTGTCGAAACCTTTTCAAAGATCAATTTTTGCATTCTTTGCACAAATGCTTCTGGGCCTCATTCGTATCTTCGATGAGTCGTCGACTTTCGATAGCTGGGGCTGGGACTACCCAGGTTTAAAAGTAGGTAGGCATTGATTGATGGGTTCAGGTGGATGCTGCAGCGAAGAATGTCAAGTGGGCTCTGAAGTTATGCCATTTTGGAAAATGGAATTTTTTTTAGTTTCTAGAAAATTCACAAGAAACAAAATTCCTATAGGCACACGCAACACAGTGCCAATACACAACAAAAAAAACGAACAAATCCTCTAGTTAGTATACCATAATTTGTTTGTCACACAGTGTCAATGCACAATAAAGAAGCGAACAAATCCCCTTGTTGGTGTCCCACCATAATTTGTTTGTAAAAAATATAAAAAAAACTGCAAAAATAGGTATGCTGAGCAAGGTGGTGCATCTTTTCGAAGCCGTTGATTTAACAACATACCTACAATGGCTTCCGCTTGCTGCAAAATTAATAATAGGTACCTAATTAATCACAGGTAGGTAACTTACCAATGAGAATGGTCCCTGTTTTCGCTGACATGAATGGAACAGACTAGGTTTGTATTACCAAGGTAATCCTACCACTAATCACAAAAGCCCAAGAATCAAGTCTCATGGACTTATCAAAACAGGCCCTGCATGGTAAAAAGGAGAAAAGGAAAAAAATATGAACAGGTTGGTTGGTTAATTTGGCCCATTTTCAAAATCAAACAACTGGGAACGTTCTATCCAGATTGTCAAGATTGCTGTTCCATCTTTGTAGGATGCAAACACTCCTTCACCAGTTTGTTATTCCACATTGTCCCTACCTATATTTATTTATTTTATTTATTTATTCATTACAACTGCATAAAATGGCAGAGGGATTTGGTTGCACGCAGGCAACAAGTCGAAGAAAGTAAAACACTTTAAAGAGCCAAGAACATACATGCAGAATGAAAAGATTGAAGATAGAAAATTTAAACATGGTGTACATTGCAGGTAAGAGCCTTCCTAGCAGACAATGATGGAAATCATTTTGGGAAATAGGGAGAGTCCAAGGGGAGCTCATTCCAGTTACGTACTGTGCGATAAAAGAATGAATTGAATGTGTCACGAGTTCCTAACAAAAGGACATGTGACAAAGTATTTATGGTGGGCTCTCCTTCTCAGAAATATATGACTTAGGTACAAAGCCTAGAAAATGGAGGACCAAAATTATCTCACTTGGGGTAGCCTAATTTGGTCGGGGGTACGTAACTTGATCTTGGAAGAGAGCATGAATTGGGAAAACTTAAGGCAGATTTCCAGGTTGCAGGTCAATTGGGGCCAAAGTTTAACACATTGTCCACAAAGAGCAAACTTTTACCAACCAATCCTCCAGAAGTTACTTTTCAAACAGGCTTGCTGTATTCTGAGGTAGGAACCAATCTTTCCTTCAAAATGATTTAGGTAGGTAGGCTACAAAAAGAGTTCCAACTATCTAACTTTATAATGCCAAAAGAACACAGGATGGTTCCATCAAGCGGAGCAGAAAAAGAAGTAACCTACCTATCTACCTACCCAGGGTTGCAAAAAGTCAGGAGCATGGGAGCATTGCTCCCGGGACCGTTGTGGGCCGACCGGACCAGGATCAAAATTGGGCTGAAGAGCAAAAAAAAAGCTCTCTGACTTTCGTCAGGGATGGAAATGTATGAAGATCGTCCAGCGAAGTGAACTTTGTGGATTTTCGACCGGGATCGAAACGGGCTGACGAGCAAAAAAAAGCTCATCCACCAAAAACTTGACCAGGCTCCAAATCCTGTGCTCCAGGGCTCCAAACGACTTTTTGCAGCCCTGTACCTACCTAGGTAGGCATGCGCCAGTAGGCCCTATGCGGTAAGCAGAAGCAATGAACAAGTCCAAAAAGACAGAGCTCAGAGAAAATTCCTTGGCCTCAACAGAAAATGAAGCAAAAAATACCAGATTCATTCATGAAATGAACTAAATCCCCTCCAGGGTTGCAAAATGCAATTTGGGTGCTGCTGAAGCAAGAAGTTTCAAGTCCTGTCCCAGAGGATCCTGAAGAGCTAATTTTTGTTCTCCAGCCTTATTGGCATCCCTGGTCCCATAATTTTGCCTGGTCCCAGAGGATTCCGAATAGGTAGGTGTCTTTTTGCTCCCAAGATGCATTTTCGTCCAGGTCTATTACCTATCCTTTATTGCATCGGAGGAGCTTTGTTCCTGCGTGCTCTTGATTTTTTGCGACGCTTTGTTTTTTTTTTTTTTCTTTTAAATTCCCACTCCTCAATCTCTCAATCATCATTTCTTTTCCTTTTTCAGACATCGACTGACCTTCTCAGTGTCAGACGGATCATGATAGGAAAAAACAACAGAACAATGCATCAGACAATGCGAGACATCACATTATGTTGAAGTAGGGCCTAGTTTCTGTGCACCAAGAGTGAAACAAGGCAAGATGCGACTAATGGCCTCAAGCTCTGCTCAAGTGAAATAGTCACCGATACACAAGATGAGATGATGATTAAAATGGTTGTGATCCAAACTAATTCCATGTCTTTCTCATTTGACAATGTCATTCAATCATTCTTGCCATGATCAACAACAGACAGTTTTCCAACAACAAAAAACAAAGATAAGTAGGTATGCCCACCAATATAATTGAACATCGGCCGGATACTCGAAATGGTTCAGTAAACAATCACCAATGGAACAAATGGAAACACACAATGTTTTTTGAAGCCTCTATTAAACATTGTTGGCCAGATTTCAGGAAGGTAGGCCTACTGGTTATTGCACAACTAAATGCCATGGGCATTCAAACATCTCTGTGTACAATCTTTCCAATGTGTGGAGCCCAGCTCCATTCCAGTGGCGTAGGCAGGATTTTGGCAAGGGGAGGGCAGAAAGGCGGGTGAGGGGGGGGTTTGGGGGGCGGCAGCCCCCAATTTCGGGGGGTCTGGGGGGCTGCTGCCCCCCAGCGGGGGTCTAGGGGGCAGAGCCCCTGGCGGGGGTTTGGGGGGCGGAGGCCCCCAAGGTCCAAAGCAATTAGTGAATTTCAGGTTCCTGAAAATCACTCCCTGGGCCTCCCACAGATGTTTTCGCGCTGATCTGTGCTCTGGGGGTTCTCACCTCCTGCCACCTCAGTTGCGCCACTGGCGGAATTCATAAGTCTTGATGCAAAGTAAATATCTACCTGCTCCATTTTCAGGTCCACACAGCGAAAAAAAATGAAAAGTTGAGAAAATGTCAAAATCTCGATTTTTTCTTTTCAATTTCAGTTTCAAAAGCATTTTATCTGCACATTGACAGTTGTGTTTGGGGGGCGCCCGCCCCCCCGACCTCCCCCCTACCTACGCCACTGCTCAATTCGGAAGTAAAAATCAACCCCAAGTATTTTATAGGTATAGGTATCGTCAATGGAGAACAGCAAGTTCTCACATATGACAGCAAATGTCATCATATACCTGGGAAGGGGAAGGGAGGGAAGGGAAGGACACGCGACCGTCGGCTGCAATATTCGTAAGGATAGGAAAGGGTAAAGGAAGGAGGGGTGAGGAGGGTAGATATAGGAGTGTGGAAAACATATCATCGGAATCAGGGATGTGCACGTACAGTACGTGAGTTTTGTACGTTTGCGTCCAGGGAATTGTACCAGTTGTGTACGTCTGATTGTGAGTACATAACATCCACACAAATAAAATTAGCCGACAGCCAGTTTTGTACGTCACTTTTTTGTAAACGTACAAAACCGTTTTGTACGTGAGTTTTGTACTCGCGTACAAAACTGCTCGGCTTCTTCTTATTTGACTTTTATCTCACTTTGTAGCGTTTATCTCACTTTGTAGCGTACAAAACTACTAAATTTGTTTTTTTTTTAACTATTTGCATAGCATAGTCTATTGATCACAGGTAAAATAATAACATAGGCTTTGTACAGGCAGAACGCCGTTACCTATTGGAATCTTTAATCTGGTACGGGATTTGAATATCATTTGGATTTTGCATGCAACACTTGCCAACTTGGGATCAAAATGAATCGAGGAGGTCGACCTGAACACATTGAATGGTCAGGATTTCAAAAAGTTACGTGTTCAAGATTTGTAAAAGGGAAACAAAAGTCAACACGAAAGTTCAGTGCCAAGTGCCTGGAATGTGGGAAAAGTATCATCAATACATCAAAAGGAAGACTGGATGCTCATAGGCGAGTAAAAGAGGATTTAAGCAGTTATCATGGGTCGTTATTCATACAGAGTAATTAGTGACAGTATTAATACAAGTAGTTTTAGCATTTTCCATTTAGCTCCAGGCTGAACTGTCTTTCACAATTCAACTGCTCTAATTTTAGATAGGCTAAACAAGCTAATTTTTTCAATTACTAACAGTGCAAACAGCTCAATATTTAACCTTTTCTCCCATTGAACTGCTCTACTTGTAGATGGCCTTTAGACAAGACGAATTTTTTAATTTGTGATAGGTAATTACAGGTAGTGCATGCACAATAATGGATTCAAAATGTAAAAACATAGGAATGGAAAGTAATTATTTTTTGCACTTTGCTCCCTTTATTTTTTTTCCAGCGATGATTTTTGCTTTTTGCAATCCTCTTTAGCCAGATTTTTTCTATTTATGAGCCGTTAGTCCTGCCATATGATGATTGATCTCAATACACACAATGCCTAGGCAAAAAGCTCATTTTTAATTAGGTACCTACAACTTCATATATCACTCCTATCAAAATCTAATTTGTACCTGATAAGTACTGAGGCCCACCTGCAAACCTAGATTGAATTTTCAAAAGTTTATGTGGGGAGAAGATGAAGTATAGGATAGTGCTATTCCAGCCTCCAGGTATAACGCTATATCTGGGCCGTGCCTTCCTACTTGCAAGTGCGAAAGCACGTCCAAGATATAACATTATACCTAGGTACCTGGAATAGTGCCATACCTCAGTCTTCAACATCTTCTCCCCACCGTGAGAGTACTAAATAGGCTCGTGAGTCTTTGGGGTGCAAGAACCCAACAGAACCAACAAATAAAGAAGAGCGATATCAACCTTGTGAGTTGCAGGTGCCAGCCGAGAGGTACGACTCACCAATTTTTGGAGTCTTGTCACTCCCATGAGCGGGGCCTAGTTACCTACGTATTTCATTAGCTGTCAGCCTTGATTTCCAAGCAAAAGTTGTTCCAACAACAATCTGCAGCCAATGAATAAGTAGGCCTGGGCCCTTGTGCTCTAGGCTGGATTAACACCTCCAGATGTGGCACCAGGCCAATCTAAGAATTCCTCTCTTGATTGTTCTCGATTCCGAATGTTCTCTTGATTCCAAATGTGTTCTTTTTATTTTATATTCTGATTAAATAAAAACAGGATTTTAGAGACAGGTGCCTGCCTAGGCCCAGCACTGCTAGGGATAGTTAACCTACTGTATCTCTTAGCCAAAACGCTTTAAACAGGTAGTGGTTCAACTTGACGGCGGAAGCATTGCTGCAGATGAGGCCGAATTTATGCCGGAATTTAGTTCATGCGATCCTCTGCGAGATGGCACTCGTTTCGGTTCTTGGGCCAGATCGGAACAATGCGAGTGTGCCGGAACGCTGTGCCATTGGCAACGGTAACTAAAATTTCTCATGAACCAAGTGGCGGATTTTGATGTTTCTTGTTGTGCGAGAAAGCTGAAAGATTGGCGATTCCTCATGTGCATAAAAATCTCAAAATTTTCGTGAATAAAACTTCAAAATCACGCCGATAATGAAAGTGTTGGAAGTAAAGATGCGATAAAATTTTGGGTCCCCCACACATATTTTCAACAATTGCGCGAATTTTTCCGTTGTAACATGGTTACGGTCTGTGGAAAAGTTTTAGATGAAGGTTTCAGCTATCCAAAAACACCAAAATCATTGCATTTGGACATCATTTGCTGCTTTTATGAAAGGCAGAACGCGACCCGGCGCATTCTGTTCTTCGACATTCGAACACGCGCCATTGTGACAAACTCGCACATGCATGCTTGGTTCTGTGATTCTCCGCAGGATGGCAGTCTTGGCGTTTCTTGGGCTGTTCAAAAACTGAGCGGACGCCGAGTGATGGAGTTGAATCACTACCTGTTTAAAGCATTTTGTCTTAGCTTTAAGTTTGAAGAGCTATACAGGGTGTGTCACCACGAATGTAGGTTTTTTTCGATCGAAATTTCCGTGAAAACGGAAATATCTCCATAACAACCCCTTTATCCCCTTCAGGCATCCCCAAATGTGGCTTCATCGAACAGCACGGGACTGAGGTCTCTGGCCTCATCATCCGAGACACGAAGAACGCATGCCTGCTGAAAAAACGCCCCTCCAACCACTCTACCCCCCGCAGAAAACCACCCCTAAAACGGAAGCCAGGGGTGGATTTGATTCGGACCACTTCTGGTGCCTTCAGAACAAGGAAATGAACAACTTTGTAATTAAAACATAGACCTCCGAAGCACAGTTCAAGAGATAATGCGCAGCATAGAAAACACCCCAAACTACCCTCCCCCAAAAAGGGCATAGGGATGGAAATTTGGAAGAACCCAATGGAACCAAATAAAGCGCAAAAGAACCAGGTTCAAAAAACTCCAGGCTCCGCAGTTGCAGGAGCAACCGTTTTCGCGGAAAATGCGATCGAAAAAAACCAACATTCGAGGTGACTCACCCTGTATTAGGCCCAAACTTGCATGGAGTGCACCACATGCCTGCATAAGTCTTGAAAGAAGATCGGTTCGCTGTCAGCTGCAAGTTTGAGAGACACCGAGACTGAGGTGATTCATATTTTTTGGCTTCATACCTTTTTGGGGACTTGTGACCTTTAGATTTTAGCAGATTCAGATGTAGAATAAACGATTTGCTCTTCCACATACAGTTTATCGCATGGCTGACATCACAAGCTTTCAAACGATACCCGTGAAGGTTTTGTACGTCTTAAAGGTTTTGTACACGTACAGTACTTACGTACTGTACGTACGTACTGTACGTCAGGTTTTGTACGTTTACCCATCCCTGATCGGAATGTGGACGGGGCCTAGTCATATAGCATGGTTATATAGCATGGTTTATGGTTTCTGGCCTGCACAGGACATTGGATCCAACCTTGTAGTTGTGCAATGCAGGTGACCGGGAAGTTGTAAAAGACATGACGGATGTTTTTGAGGCATTTACACCCATACAGTTTGCATCACACCACTCTGCAATGGAGCTGACATCAGCCTGCAGAGCAGTGATGTCCTCGCTTGAGGAAATGACCCTATAGACAACAATGTCATCTGCAAAAAGTCGGATAGGTACCTCCAAACTGTCAGTTCATGGCAAAAGAAATTCAGGTTGGAAAAATCAGGAACATCACCGTCACCGAAATTACAGCAAACCGTTGGTGGTCCCTGAAAACCGGACAGCCGGAAAGGACTGCCGGACTGACCCAGACGGGTTAGGTTAGGTTAGATCAGGTTAGGATAGTCTATCCTAACCTAATCTAACCTTACCTTACCCGTCCGGATCGGTCCGGCGTGGCTGTCCGGCTGTCCGGTTTTCAGGGACCACCCAAACCGTTCCAAACAGAAAACGTACGTGCTCCTTTCCTCCATCGCCAAACGATAAAAAGCCCCCTGAAAAGCCAACTCAGCACCCGCTTGCATGTCCTCTCTCAACTAGCGTGAAGCGTCTGCGGACTATATTCCTGCGACGTCATTATCTGACAGACAAGACAAGACAAGACGTAAGGTATGATGCCTTCTTTTCGGCAAAAATCCAGCCAGAAATCCAGCCATTGGTCCTTCGGCTTGCCAACAGAGCGTTGCATTGGAATGGAACAGTGCGCACACAGAATGCACAGAATGTCTGACCGAATGTGCTCTCCGATACACCGAATGGGACGTGAAGGGAGGGATGTGCCTTCTGGAGGGTCATCGCCAAGCTGCATCGTTAACCTTGCTTTAAGAGTGACTGCATCGCAAAACATGCGGCACGTCATTCCTTGTCCTTTTATTTTTTGTGTGGTTTATTTTTCCATTTTTTTCCTTATTTTTTATATCCAAAATGTGTATTTTGAGACAAATTTAGAAAAAGAAAACAAAAATGTCAGTCGCCTAGCTATCTGGATTTCGCACTGAAAACAATGTCATGTTGCAAATCTCCAGATTAACCTGATGCATTTTAACTCGCTGATCAAAAAGAAACTTTTTTTTATTTGGGTGACATGTCATGTTGCAATGTTGAGTCGTCATTTTCAAAAGCTCGGCTCTTACCGGTGCCGCCCATTTGGTCAATGGTGAGTTTGGTCCAATGATCGGTATCGGTATCAGATTTACTCTGTTCTACAGGTTTTCATGCCATAAAGGCAATCATCAATTGTGAACAGCAGAGGTTCATCATTTCCCAGGGAAGGGAGGGGAAGGGATGGGAAGGGAACGCGACCGTCGGCTGCATTATCGAAAGGAGGGGTAAAGGGAAAAGGAGGGGAAAGGACCGCGAATAGATCATCGGAATGTGGACGGGGCCTAGTCATATAGCAATCACTTCAGACACTCAAGCTGACACACACACATACACAACCAGGCAAGAAGATCCAACCTTGAGCAAACTCTAGCACTCATTTCCTCATGCATACCCAATCACAATCTCAAAAAAAAAACACAAAAGTGGAAAAAACAAGGTAGTAAAAACAGGGTTGGAAAAAAACATGTTTTTTTCTTGAAAAACATAAAAAACATTTTAAACGTTTAAAACATGTTTTTTTGTTTTAAACGTTTTTTTTCATCTGTTTTTTCCCGTTGTTTAAAACATGTTTAAAACATGTTTTAAACAGTTTTAAAACGTGTTCCAAAAGCTGCCAAGGCGAATTTTGCAATAATTTAGTGACAATGGTAATGAAAAAGGCAACAATAATGGTTTTTATTGATAACAATAAGAGCAAAACGTTGAAAATTGAGTAAATTAGCAAAAAGTATTGTTTTGTTTTTGCAGATTGTTTTAAACAAAGCATTTCAAACAAGTTGCGGTTGTTTTTAACATGTTTAAAACACAATTTTGTTTTAAACAAACTGTTTTAAACAAATCGTGGTTGTTTAAAACATGTTCAAAACAGATTGTTTTAAACAGAATGTTTTAAACGAACAACCCTGAGTAAAAATAGAACTTCCCAAGAAGATAGGGATGCAGGTGGTATGTAAAAAAAGAAAAGAAGCAAAAAAAGAAGGAAAAAGGAAAAAAACAAAAACAAAAACAAAAGGATAAAAAAGAGGAAAAAAAGAATGAGAAAAAAAAAAAGAAAAAAAAAAGCAAAAAAGACAGAGGAAAAAAAAAAACGAGAAAAAAGAGTGAAAAAAAAAGAACAAAGAGAAAAAAGCAGCAAAAAAGGGGATCTGAAATTTTGAAAGAAGGTCACAATTTAGATTTGAACAACTGATTCGAGAGAAGACTGGCAGGTACACGGAATGAAAGAATAGGTAGGTAGGTGGTACCTACTTCAAGATGATCTTGGATGGCAATTGGCAAATAAAGGCAAAGTTTGAAACACGATAAGGAATGAGAGCATTTTAGAGCAATACGTGAGTACCTACCCTATCCAGTGCACTACAATGAGGGAAAGGTTCGCCTTGCGTCAGTCGCGCGGCGAGAGCGCCGTCCGGCAACTGCCGGTTAACAAGC
>JASGXE010012950.1:0-14236 GCA_030068105.1 Sinentomon sp. SZTP_YWyxl
ATGCCATTGGCCAAAATGAATAAAATGACCAAAAAGGTCTTGTGAAACAGTCAACATATGAAAAATATCAAATCGCGGTCATAGGGGTTTTGCATAATTCCAATAACATCTTGGTGTGTCGCTTCTGTTCTTTCATTGTTCATTGTCATCTTTGGCAGAACAGTCAAGCTGATGAAGGAAAATGGTGCTGGTATTTGGTCTCATTGACAACTTTACATCCCAAGTACATTTGGGCTATTTCCAAAACCATTCAAAGCCAACGTATCAACCACATCCTTTGTGGTTGACAGAAATGTGGTTGACACGGTGTGAGGTTGACAAATCTGTGTACCTCAGGCTAGACGAACGGGACATTATGTGAAGCAAAAATGGTCGGTTGTGGGCTAACTTGACATCAAGTAGGCCGGACAAGTTCCTCAGATTTCTGTGCTGAAGCCAGTCTTTTGCGGATTGATTTTTTCTATGTTTGTGAAGCAAACTCAGTCATCCTCGGACGAACTAAACGAGGCCAAATAACTTGTGGTCAAGACTCCAGCAAGCTCTTCAATTAATTTGTGTCGAAGCTGATTTTTTGTGAGTCAGCTGTGGTTCGTTTGTGCAAATTCTTGCTGCAAACACCCTCCCAGGACGATTTATCTGTTTTTAAATTTTGATGGTTGCTTCATCATGTTACAAAAGCTTTAGATAACATTTGCAAAAACTTTGTGGAGTGGAGAGTTTTCTCAGAAGATTTGTTCAATCTTGTACATCTATGGCAGTTTTTGGTAGCGACAGATTGACCTGAACATTTGATTGCTTGGCGTTTTAATTTTTATTGGCAAATTGAGCATCCCAATTCTGGGCGAATGCAAAAAGCTTCACTTGAAATTTCATGCTTTGCCTGATCGTTTGATTGACGTTTTTCAGGCAACTCTGCAGCACCTTACCTTGGATGAGAACAGAAGGTGTGCACTCGGAATTGTGCTGTTGCTTGTGTTCGAGTGGTTACATAACCTCAGCAGCTGCTTTTTGAACATTATGATTTGACATTGCTCTGGTATGCTCAGGCTGTATTCCACTGAAACATGGCATAATACAGTCTGACTTGAGGCCTGCATCAAGCATTTCGTTCAAATGGTAGCAACTGAACTGCGCAACTGGATTTTCTTTCTTGGCGGGCAGGGTCTTTCGGAAAGAGAAAAACTCTGTTGCGAATTTTTCAGTGGGTTTTAAGACACTTCGGTTAAAGATCACCCAGCCATGTTGCTTTAGCAATTTCACTGATTTGTGATTGCCTGATTGCGCACTTCTGCTCCTGAGTGATAGATATTTTGGAGTTTCAATGCATTTCTTTGCAGGTGATTCTTAAAAGTGTGCATATTTCCCTCACTTGGCCACCTTTATGGAATGAAGGGCTCTGTTGATGAGAGCGTTCAAGCTATGGTATTGCTTTGTGCTTTGTTTTCTGCTGCGATTGTACAGATTGATTTTCTTGCGTGCGGCATCTTAGGGACTTGGCTACCGCTGATATAATTCCCTGCTAGCCTGATGCCCCATCATAAGCCTAAAACATATCCAATGTTCTCGCATTGTAGGTCTACCACATTCCCTGCAACAAGCTTAACTTTTCCATCCACGAAAATTCATTTTTCACGCGAGTCATTTTCCTTGATCAGAATTTAGTCCCCACAAGCCTGAGATCACGAAAAATTTTGAAGAATTAAAGCCTGAGTTATCCATCTGAAAATCCCATGTCTGCCTCCCACTTACACGGCGACAACTTTTTTAACAACTACTCTCTCCTTTCATTTTCCCATTTTACATCTTCTGGTCTTTTTTGGAGCATTCATCTGCGTATAGAAAAGGCCCATCTCACTGAAATTGGAAAATCTTGATGAGCCCATTCGTGATGAATGCAGCTTTTCATGGATTGGTGTGAAAAAACACAATCTTTCTTTTTCAGTTAGTGCATTTGACATTTGTTTTTTTTTATTCTGTTTGTTATATAAAGATTTGAATCCATCAGTGCAGTTGCCAGCAAGGAATATTCACTTCAATTACAATCCAATCAATGCAAAATGACTGGGATGAAATGAAGTTCACCACTGCATATCATCAGTAAAGTTTTTTTTTTGGAGTGATGTTTTCTTATAACTTTAGTGTCTATAGCACATGTGATGGACTAGTGGCCACAGAGTGAATGATCTTTGGCTAGACACTGGAGTCGACGTCCGTCCAATTAAATGCCTATCGGCAACCCTGAATTGATCATCCTTTCAAAATGAGTGCTTTGAAACAATAAAGGAAGAGATCACATCTTGAAGAAAATATCCAATATCCTGGCTGACAAAGGGAACACCAGTGAATTATTTGAGAACACTGAAATAATTGAGCATTGAAGATTTCACCAGGTTTAGAATTTATTGCACATTTGTTTTCACTGATTGCAGCTAGAAATACTGCATTTCTTGCTTCATATTCTAACACATGCCACTGCTGTTCTCATAACCCTGGAATCGCTGGCAAAACGAATTTTCATTATAACACGTATTGTGCTTTTGACATGGTCACCTTTTCAGGGATACAGATTTACCAATTTTGACTTCCGTTGATGAGATACAGAAGGTTTTAGGCGATCATATTGTTCGAACACAGGTCGTCAAAGGTTCACCATTCTGCAAAGCATTCGAAGGCAAGTTATGAATAAAATATGTTTGTGCAAAAGCCAACATGTTACTAATGCCAGTAGAAAATCAAATTTGTGTGACAAAATGTGCCTCTACACCCATTCCAGAGATATGACCCCCTAATTGCCCCAAAATGAACCGATTTTGGGTTTCCGTGGATAGGTGTTGATTTAATTGTTTCCCAGATCTCATTTTGGGTAAGTGTGCTCTCCAAGGTAAACTGATCGGAAAACTGCTGCATGAACATTCACTGGTGAAAAATCGATTTGAGACCCTCCGACCAGAGAGATGTCCCCAAATGTCTAAAATGGGTCCTTCATCAACACATTTAGGACATTTTGGGTACCCATATCTCCGAAATGGGAGGTGGGAGCAGGGCCGTAGCCAGGAATTTTTTCGGGGAGGGCCAAAGAACCTATTTGTGTTGGACGATGAGTTGCGCGAAGCGCAACGCCGGGTGAGGTCCAACCCTCGTGGCGCAGTGGTTAGCGCGTCGGACTCGTAATCGGAAGATTGCGGGTTCGAATCCCAGCTGGGACACGAGATTTGCCATGGCACTTGTGTGTGCATCCTCCCTCGGCGAGGCACGGTGAATGAAATTTGCCATGGCACTTGTGTGTGCATCCTCCTTCGGCGAGGCATGGTGAATTCGGTCGGAAAGACAGACTTAAGTGGCCAGTCTGTTAGTCCTTCGGACGGGACTTTAAGAAGGAGGTCCCGTGGGCCGTGTGTAGCATCACACTGCGCACGTTAAAGAACACCTAGTTCCAGGTCCAAGCGAGGCCGGCAGGTTACCGAACCAGGCCCTTGGTTCACCCGCCGATACTAGTGGTTCCTGCGGGGTTGGCTGTGCCCAATACCGGCAATATCGGCAGTTGTGACTGAGGTCTTGGGACCTGGGCGGTGGGTGTGTTGCAGTTGCCCTCGGGAGACCGGTACCTCGCCGGGATTGGGGTGCCTGGAGCTGGGGCTGGACAGCTATTCAGGTGACTTTGTCAGTAACCTCGGGGACCATGGCTGACGAACAACAAAAACATAAAAAAAAACGGTCGGACCACCAGCCTTAGGCTATCTGTCCATAAGACCCAAAGAAGAAGAAGAAGAAGAGGTGGTGTCCCCCTCCCCTAAGGGGAAGAAATTTTGAAAAAATGGAACCTGAAATGGTGCTCAGAGTGCTCAATTTTTTAAAAAAACTGACGATTTTCCCCACATCCCCATTTGCTCAGAACAGATTGACGACATCAAATCTGTCTTTAAATGTTGTCTTTTCAAATGGGCAATTTAATTCTTTTTTTTTAGACACGACACGACCAAACAACCATGCAAGTGCTATCGCATCAAAAATGGACTCTACAATTGGGACTCACTTCATGATTCATCTAGGGGTTAAAGTGGGCCAGGGCCCACCGGGGCCCAGCCCCGGCCTGCCCTTCAGTAGCCGGGGCCCAGATCCCGGCTGCCCAATTTCACAGGGCCCCGGTTTCCCTTTGCCACGACTCCACAAAATCCCAATTTCCGATATGTTGGAAGTTTTTCTTCTGTTGCAGTTCGACGAAACTGCAACAGAAGTCATAGGTCCATTGCCACTCACGAAAAATACAGAAGTAATGCCTCTCATTGCAATTCTGAAGAAATCAAAATGTCCTAACTTGAACGTATGGATGGAATGGGATGGGGGGAGCTTTTATACAACAGATCAGTTCTGCATTCTGCACACAATGCATTGTGCCCAGCCCTTTATCTCATCATCATCATCATCATCATGATGATGATGATGATGAGATAAAGGTCATCATGAGATAAAGGTCATCAATGAGATAAAGATCATCATCATCATGATGATGATGATGATGAGATCTCCAGCCTGGTCGGAGACCCGCCGTGCCTTTTTTGCGGTTTGGGAAAAAAGAAAAGTTTTGGAGACCCCTGTCGGAATTCAGACAATCCCAACCCCAAGCACTCAAGCGGGAGAACAAAGGCAGTCGCGAAAAGAGCCAGCGACAAGCGAGTGCAGATAGTGGACATTGTTTGGTCAACTATCGTTGACTGATTTGACCCTCTCAGCTGTTGTGAGCAAACGGGAATTGTGTGGAAAAAATGCTCAGTTTTTTGACAAATTGATCAATCTGAGCACCATTTGAGGTTCCTTTTTTTCAAAATTTCTTCCCTTTCGGGGGGAGGGGGTGTCCCCTCCCCGAACCCCTCCCCCGGCGTTGCGCTTAACGCAACGCGCCGAAACACCCAAATAATCCCCCAAAAGATTTTTTCCCCACCCCCGATAAATTCCTGCCCCTAAAAAAAATCAAGTGCCCTTTTCCAAAAAGCGAGCCCCGGCCCTTTTTATTGGACACTTTAAGCCCTGACTTCATCATTTCATTTTCAGGTTTCAATTCCAGATTCAGACTTTTCTGTGTTGCCTTCGTCAACCATGGCCAAATTTCCACCAGGCTATCTCTTGTGATTTTCGTGAACTACTGCCGGCATCACATCCCATTCAACTCTGATATTTAAAATAACAATTGATCAACAACCACATGCCACCTTGCTTGTGGGACTATTATGAGATTATCTTATCAGTTTTTTGGAATCCAAAAAACTGATAGGATAATCTCATAACAGCCCCACAAGCAAGGTGGCATGTGGTTGTTGATTTATTTCTTTTAAATATTCATATTTTTCCCTTCTTAAACATTCAATATAAATCCTCGTATTTTTAACCATTCAAATAGCAAAAGCAGCAAATGTCTTTGGACTGTTGCCATCCCGCGACCAGTGCGCTTGCGCAGCCCGCAGGTGTACTATATTTATGGATGTGTAGGAAGGAATTGAAACTTTGGTGATGGAAAATTTTCAAGGAAACAGGAAACGAAGAAGTGGATTTGTCGGGGCAAATAGAGAGAAAAACACACAAAACTACATCGAAGGAAAGTTTGGAGTTGCATTTGCGTTTCTTACTTGACTCCAACACGAACGTATCCAGTACAAACAAAAACATTTCGGGGGGGGGGGGGCACGGCCCCCTGGGCCCCCGGCTGGTTACGGCCCTGGGTGGGAGCGAATTTTCCATGGATTTTTTTTTTCTTCAGCTCGCCTTGAGGGTGATGTTCTCCAAATATCAGGAAGAATGAAGTCGAAAATTCACAAACTGTCAGATGGTTTTGCAGAGGTGTGTTGATTCGTGTGTTGACTCGAGACAGACGATGAAAGCGTCCCTAGAGTAGATGCGACATTTTTTTATTTAAGACAACCGTTCATTTTGGAATTCAATTGGAATTGGGATGTGGGACAAACAATTTTGCAATTAAGTTTTGCATAACCTTGGTACTAAAATTACATTGGGAACGCTAAACATCTTACGTTGTAATTGCATCCTTCGAGATTCATGCTCTGCAGCAGACACAAAAATCTGTCAATTTCTTTTTCCCCGATGAATGTCGCATTCGATTTTCGGCCCATCTGATGTCTAAACGAATAAGGGGTTAAAGTCTGCCGAATGGATGTCAGGGCTTGGTCAGGCACTGATGGCAGAGAAATGAATTGCATTTTTGCCCATTTGTGCCGAAATTTTATTTTGTAAATTTCCAGATGAGGTCCTTGAATGGGAGAGAAAACTTCGGATAATGTCATATTCAGTCGAGCTCTGGGTTAAAGTTCAATCGCAGTGGGTGCATCTTCGACCTGTTTTCACATCAGAAGATATTGTGAAACAAATGCCGGAGGAGGGGAAACTATTCGTGGTTAGTCAGAGCAGTCACTCCTTGATTCGACTAATTATGTGGCACTTTTGACATTTGTAAGGTGAATTTCAATAATCTTTGCTGCTGCGGTTTGGCATAATTCTGAACTTCAGTCTGAGTTTCCATTGAGGAGACTCGAAGAAAATCAAATTTTTTCTGCAGAGGCGATGTTACAGCACGAAAGCTATTCGCTCATCTTCCTTGTTTCTCACAAACGTATCACCACAGACTTTCGTGCTCAGGAGAAAAAGCATTTCTTCACACAGGTAGAAAAATGCTGCGAAAATGTAATTCTTAAGACATGTAATCATTACTTTTCTTTTGATGTAGCAGTTTTGACTTCTCATCCCATTAGAAAATTGATTCAAGTTTTGAGTCGTTGATGAGAGCAGTGACACCAGCTGCAAGCGTGCTTTCACTGGCATCCAAGATGGAAACACTGGCAATGCTGGACGAATGTACTGAGATGTTTGAAAAGATAAACAAAGAATTGAATGCCTATCTGGAAAGAAAACGTCTCATATTCCCAAGGTTAGTTAGGGTTAGCTTCGATTAGTGTCTAATGTCGATTATTTTATTGTGACTCAGTTTTTGCAGTTTCCTCCAAACAGGCAGTGACGTGCGGTCAGGGCAGGCAAGGCAGGCGCTGCCTGCCCAAGAAAAAATTCATGAATTGTGCATTTTTAATTTTTTTGCAAACATTTGCAATCGGGCCATCAAAGTCCACAAATAATATGGACTGAACCATCTCCGAGAAAGGCACACTTTGATTTGCCTGCTGGTGTCTGCTGAACGATGCCTCAACTGGGAACTCCCTTCTTTCCGGATGAGGTTACCCTTCCCACCCTCTTTCTCGCTGGTCTTCCAGACGTCTGGTCTTCCAGACGCAAGCGAATCCACTGCTCCTTCGGCGCGCGAGATTCAGAAGAGGCGCGATGCGATGCTGCCTGCTTTGAGGGATCTGTGGGGATGCGATGAGCCTATGCCGCTCCATCCCGTCAGGTGAATTCACCCACCGCAAGTGGAGCAGTACTTGTTGCCCAGTAGGCACTTTGAAATCTGCCTCCAGCTGCATCTCTGCGGTACGGAAGCGTAGAAGGCTCACTTTCACAGATGCGGAAAAATATTTTGGACGGACGACTTTATTCTCGTCACGGACGAGTTTATTCTCGTACGGACGACTTTATTCTCGTCACGGACGAGATTATTCTCGTCCGGAGGACTTTATTCTCGTCACGGACGAGTTTATTCTCGTCCGGACGACTTTATTCTCGTCACGGACGAGTTTATTCTCGTCCGGACGACTTTATTCTCGTCACAGACGAGTTTATTCTCGTTCGGACGACTTTATTCTCGTCACGGACGAGTTTATTCTCGTCCGGGCGACTTTATTCTCGTCATGGACGAGTTTATTCTCGTCCGGACGACTTTATTCTCGTCACAGACGTGTTTATTCTCGTCCGGACGACTTTATTCTCGTCACGGACGAGTTTATTCTCGTCCGGACGACTTTATTCTCGTCACGGACGAGTTTATTCTCGTCCGGACGACTTTATTCTCGTAACGAACGAGTTTATTCTCGTCCGGACGACTTTAATCTCGTCACGGACGAGTTTATTCTCGTCCGGACGACTTTAATCTCGTCACGGACGAGTTTATTCTCGTCCGGACGACTTTATTCTCGTCATGGACGAGTTTATTCTCGTCCGGACGACTTTATTCTCGTCACGGACGAGTTTATTCTCGTCCGGACGACTTTACCACCTCATATTCGATACACCTCGAAAACATAACAGGGTAAAGTTAATCCTGTGGGGGAGACAGTGTTTACTGTCCCTATCTGTTACGGCAAAAATTAATAAAGACTGTATTTTAATGCGGGGGACACTGTTTACCGGAAGGCAGGAAATAAACCTGAACCAAGGTACACGGTGTTCAGCATGGGCCTATTAGAATATGGCGTCACTTTTGGATCAAAATACTGCACGTAATTGAGCACAAAAGAAAGTCGGAAAAATCCGGTGAGGTTATGTCTGGTAAGGTAAATTAAAGTTTGGTTATGTGGTCACGTTTGGCTGGATTACGTTGTCTGGTTAGGTTAGGTAAATAGTTATAGGTTAGTATTGTCCAGGTTGGGAAAAATGTCCAAACGAGCCAAAACTCGTATGTCATCTTTATTTTCGTTTTTTGTTCACTTTTTGTTCGTTTCTCAACAAAACCCAGCCTTACCTGACCAAACATTACCAGACCAAAATAACGGTTATGGTATAGTTGGTGATATGGGAGATAAGGCTGGCATTCGTACAAGGTTAGGTGGTTAGGTTTGGTTAGGTCAGGTTAGGATAGGTTGTATTGGGTTAGGCTTAACCTAACCTAACCTAACCTTACCTAACCTGACCTAACCTTGTGCGAATGCCAGCCTTATCTCCCAGATCACCAACTCATACCACAACCACCAAAGGTAACCAAACCAAACCTGACCAAGCAAAACCGCTCCTAACCTAACCTAACCTACCTAACCTAACCAAACCAAGGCAAATCACCTTACTGGAATTTTCCGACACCTTTTAAGTGCCAATTGGTTATTTGAACCAAAAGCAACTCCTAAAATCCAATGGGCCCATATGGAATAGCGTTATGTTAGTTTAGGTATATTTCCTTCCTCCCGGCAATAGTGTCCCTCGCAATAAAATACAACCTTTTCACCGAATTTTTTATATGCCGTGACAAATGGAGAGAGTAAATACTTTCTCCCCCTCGGAAAAACTTTCCATGCGGCCATAAAGGAGATGCACAACCGGTTGCTCTGTAATTGAATGATCCTCAAGGCAACATCACCAATACACCAACTTCACCTATTCACCAGCGGTGTCAATGTTGAAAGCTCTAAAGTGTCACCAAAGAGTTTTATGCCATTTCGTACTTCGTGCACTGCAAGCTTGTCGAATATCATTTTACCTCCTGTATCCAGTGATGCTTGGATTTAAGATTAGGTACCACATTAATCCAAATAGAATCTTAAATCCAAGCATCATTGCTTGTGTCCATTGGTAAATCGGAAATAATTCAATTTGCACTGATGGGGTCCCTCAGTGCCAAAGCCATTTGCCCCAACTATTCTGGCCAAAAATTGCACGCCTGAATTCTGCCAAGCAGGCAAAAATAACTGCCCTCATTTTGACTTTTTGAAGTGAACGTCCTTTCGAAACTCGTGTGAAATCAGCCGTCCCAAGAATCAACTTCGTTGTCTTTCTCGGGGCCCATTTAATTTCCTTAAGTCTGTCTTCCTCTTCGGCTCAAATCCACTATGAAACCGCCTAAAACATGCTCGTTCATCCCTAATTTTTTCATCTCCCTGCTCTTTTCCAATCAGCCTGCTTCCTCTTCGGCTCAAATCCAATGTGAATCTCACAAAAGCATTACTCGTTCATCTCTCTATTTTCGAGGTCTCAATCAGGGGAACCCGACGTTTCGTCGCCTGGGACGTTTCGTCGCCGAGACATTTCGTCGCCGCGCTGTTTCGTCATACGACGTTTCGTCGTAACGACGTTTTGTCGCCACGACGTTTCGTCGCCGTGACGTCATTGGTGGAAGAATCAAAACAGCATCTGGTGTGCAGGGTGTCACAACTGGTGTTGAAATTTTTGCCGGATTTTACATCATCACTTCGGAACACTTCACGTGTGGAAACCACTTCTCAGCGTCATTTTCACCATGAAATCAGGTAATGTTAGGTCAGGTTAGGTTAAGTTTCATAAGGTTAGTTTTATTAGGTTAGGTTACATTAGGAGGTTAGGTTAGGTCGCAGGTTTGGAACAGATTGTGATACAACTCAGGTTAGGTAAGGTTTGATTCGGACAGGTTTGAGTAGGTTTGGTTAGGTCAGGTTTGTAGAGGTTATAGGTTTGGGAAGTTGCTGGGTTTGGTGATGTTTGGAGAGAGATGGCAACAAAAAAACACTAAAACAGGAACGCTTTCGCGTGCGTTTCTGTTGCTGCTGTGCCCCTGCCCTTCCCAAGCTCTCCGCGCCACTGGCTAACACACCACCAAAGATTTGGCATTCCGTAAGGTGTGATCTACTGTAAAATCAGTAGGTGGACACCAGACAGTGGGCTGACGCCAGGCAGTCGGCTAACACCAGGCTGTGCGTTTGGGTATCGAAGGTTAGGTCAGGCTGAGATAGCTTAGCCAGAATTTTTGAACATGACGGCACCTTTTCAAAAAAAAATTTAATCTGGCATTCATTTCAGACAACCTTTTTCTTCTAGGAATGCGGAAACATAGACAATTGGTGTGTGATCGTCCGAACGCACGTGCCACCAAATTTTACTGTCCTTGTGGATTGTCCCACGATTTAATGAAGTCAAGAACTTTGTCAATAATTAGCGGAAGAAAATCAATGCTGAGTTTCAGCGGCTGGAATGAAAAGTGTTATAGCCCACCACTGCTTTAGTTGATACATTCGGTCTCAACAAGACACCCTGTGATTCCGGCCTTCCCACAATGTGACGTCACGGCGACGAAACGTCGTGCGACTAAACGTCGTGCGACTAAAAGTCGTGGCGACGACACGTCTCGCGACCAAACGTCGCGGCGTCGAAAAGTCTCGGCGACAAAACGCCCCCGGCGACGAAACGTCGGCAATCCCGATCTGATGATGAAGTCGTCAGGACGAGAATAAACTCGTCCGTGACGAGAATAAAGTCGACCGGACGAGAATAAACTCGTCCGCGACGAGAATAAAGTCGTCCGGACGAGAATAAACTCGTACGTGACGAGAATAAAGTCGTCCGGACGAGAATAAACTCGTCCGTGACGAGAATAAAGTCGTCCGGACGAGAATAAACTCGCCCGTGACGAGATTAAAGTCGTCAGGACGAGAATAAACTCGTCCGTTACGAGAATAAAGTCGTCCGGACGAGAATAAACTCGTCCGTGACGAGAATAAAGTCGTCCGGACGAGAATAAACTCTTCCGTGACGAGAATAAAGTCGTCCGGACGAGAATAAACTCGTCCGTGACGAGAATAAAGTCGTCCGGACGAGAATAAACTCGTCCGTGACGAGAATAAAGTCGTCCTGACGAGAATAAACTCGTCCGTGACGAGAATAAAGTCTCGCGTAAAGCGTAGAAAAGTCTCGCGTAAAGTCTCGCGTAAAGCGTAGTCTCGCGTAAAGCGTAGAAGGCTCACTTTCACAGATGCGGAAAAATATTTTCGACGGACGACTTTATTCTCGTCACGGACGAGTTTATTCTTGTCCGGACGACTTTATTCTCGTCACGGACGAGTTTATTCTCGTCCGGACGACTTTATTCTCGTCACGGACGAGAATAAACTCGTCCGTGACGAGAATAAAGTCGTCCGGACAAGAATAAACTCGTCCGTGACGAGAATAAAGTCGTCCGTCGAAAATATTTTTCCGCATCTGTGAAAGTGAGCCTTCTACGCTTCCGTACTGCGGAGAGCAAGCGTGAAGATTCGTGTTGTTCCATTGTCTCCCGCTGATCGCCCTCTGCTGTGATGACATCGCAGGCCAGCCAGCGATGAATGCAAACCTCGCATCGCTAAAGGCATGCTGTCTGCAGCAATTTTTGAATGTCAAGTGCGGCCAAATGTTGTTTTTTGCGGGAATGGGAAACAGAAAAGGGAAGCATTGGATTCTGCTTATGAAAACAACAGATTCTGGTGTGTGGGAAAAATTTGTGAAATGTGGTCACGATTGAATAAGCTTTTGAAGTCGGTGCCACAATTTGTGAAGCCAATGAATTTCAATAAACTTCTGTTTTTGAAGAAGACACTCCCTCAAATGGCACATTTTTGCGTTTGTCACTGAAAATATCGATTTTTCGGAGCTTGATTTGAAATGGATGTTTCGCAAACGCAAATGTTCAACAAAATGGAAATTCAACATTGAACATGGAAATGCCTATTGGATAAAAAGCTTGAAATTGGCTTGCAGCGGCATAGCCAGGCCTGCGCGAACGGGGGGCATGGGGACACTGCTCCCCAATTGAATTTTCTGCCACCAATCTGGGTTTTGCTTGTTGTGAAAGATTCTTTTGAAATTGCCAAAGTGATTTTTTCCTTTCACCTCAGTTGCGAACCACCTCACTGAAATACGTCGTCCGCACCTTGCTGCTATTCAACTGGATGCATACAGTTGTAAAAAATGCTCAGTTTCTCAAAAACTTGAGCATTCTGAGCACCATTTGATGCTCCATTTTTTCAAAATTTCTTCCCCTTCGGGGAGGGGGACACCCCCTCCCCGAACCCCTCCCCCGGCGTTGCGCTTCGCGCAACGCATCTTCGACGACACTGCTCTGGACAAAGTGCCTGCCTGCATCTGACACCCACCGCACGCCACTGCAAACAGGAGACTTTCAGCATAACAAATGTTTCAACATAACAAGTTTTTTTGATCATGCTGCGCATTTGCACTGTCGTGAAATTTTTGTGCGTGATCTGCAATTGTTGGTTTTCTGCATCTAATACGAAGAGGTGTGGAAATCGGAGATTGTCAGTGATAAAATTGGAGGAAATTGAATTTTGGCTAGCGCCTCCTTCCTCCTGGTTTTTATCGTTTAACTGCTGGAGATTGTAAATACAATACATGTACCTATGTTCACAATGGTACCTCATTGCATGAGGGTTATATCCACGTGATGTGAAGCGATCGACATGCATGCGATGCGACAATAATTGAAAACGACAATTTCAAGTTTCCTTAAAGGCACTTGACTCCTAACTCACTGGACTCCAAAGGCCTCCTCATTGCCAAATGCATTGACAACAATGAAGAAAACAGAATCTGAGAATCTTATCCCAGAGATGATACTCTTCGAAACGTCGTCAAAACTCTAGAATGTTGGGAGTCGAGTCCTTCAAAAAGTTTCATGAGTTGCCATTCTGAAACCATTTTTGCACTTTTCAATTATTTTTCAGCAGGTAATTTTCTTGCTCCAATTTACTTTGTTTTCTTTTTCACGTTGAAACTGGTTCATGGGTAAACTAGGAAGTAACCTGGCAATGACATTTTGGCCGAGACTGGACATTTTCTCATTTTTCATGGCCAGGTTTTTCTTCCTTTCTAACGATGAAATGCTGGAAATCTTATCTGAAACGAAGAACCCAGAAAAAGTTCAGCCGCATCTGAAGAAATGTTTCGAAGGCATTTCGAGGCTGGAGTTGGATTCAAATTTGAACATCCATTCGATGTTCAGCTGCGAAGGAGAACGTGTTCCTTTCAGCACTCTGGTGGCAACGACCGCAGCTGATGGATGTGTTGAACAATGGCTTCTAGAGGCAAGTGTTTTGGAGAGCTGTTTGGACTTGTGTCAGTGACTTCAGTTGATATTACACAATGTATCATCTAGTCGGAGTGGTCTGACAAAACAGACTCGAAATTGTTCTGTTCGAAAACCTGTTTTTGCAAGAAATATTAGAAGATTCTTGTTCGATCATTATTTTTGTCGAACAAGATTACTGGTTCTTCTTTTCTGATGTACTTTCTGAAAATGAAGGTTCATCGTGACCAATAACCAACACCCATCCACCACTTTATCTAGATCACCATTTTGGTTCTCTTTCAATGGTAGGTACCCATTATCAAACTAAAGTTATCTCGTGACATTCTTGAGTCTTGAAAATCGTCTGAGAGCCTTTTTGGAAATATCTAAAATGCCGAATGGTGTGGTTTTGAAACCGAGTTTTATGAATTGAAATCATTACCGATCCACCCGATCTGGTATCTGTCCTCGGGACAGATTTTTCCACCGCCAAGGGGTGGGTGGGGGGCAACGTACGTTGGTGACTGATTTGACTTTGGCACCACC
>JASGXE010012951.1:0-11919 GCA_030068105.1 Sinentomon sp. SZTP_YWyxl
CAATTCCCTTAGCTAATTTCCTTGTGGGATTTAGATTTGGCACAAAAGGCAAGAGGTTATAGTTGCCTCATATAGGATGTTCGGTGTTTTTGCAAATTGTATTCTTCCTATTGTTGAGAATTTTTCGAAATCGTATGGACTGTATGATTTTGATAAATTCTTGACAATGTGATGAATCCAATTTGCAAAAACACGGAACATCTTGAGGTAACCACCACGCATGACCTCTTGCCTTTTATGCAAAATCCAAATCCACAAGGAAGAAATATTTTCAATTTACAATGAGTCTTTCTTATTGAACTTCCAATAAAAATTCACGACTGCTGGTGCGTTCATTCATTAATGCGGTTTTGAACCGAACCTCTCACACAAAAAAGCATGATTCTGGCGCGCGAAGAACCTTGGACCAAGACCACACTACCTACAGTGTGGTCTTGCTTGGAAAAAGCTCTTTACCCCGAGATTCACAAATAACCATAGATGGCACAATTTGCTCCATGTCGGCACATATATGGGATGTTTATGAAGGTCGGTATTCATTTTGGTACTGAATGTTTTTGCTTGCGAATATTTGTTGTCTCAAAATGCCGGATGACACATCCAGTGGCAAGTGATTTTCTAGTGCACTCTGTCTGCAGCCCTGAGAAATTTCAGGCGCGTTTTGTTTCAGACAGTTTGAAGCTCAATGTGCCGAAAATTTGAAAAGAAAAAAATCCAAAAAAAAGATGACATTTTGTTCAGTTGAAAAAATTTCCGTTTTAATTGCAAGCGCAGAGTCAACCTAAATTCCTATTGATATAAAGAAGAAATTTTATGTCCGGCAAATGCAGGCGCCTGCAATGTTTCAGCAAAATGCTTGTGCTATTTAATGCCTTAACACGGTTGTCATGACGTTTTGCGGCGCACATTGCCATTGATTCCAAGTGGCGTCTATTGGTTCACAATGAACTCCAACGGCAGCAGGCCCGCCATCACTATACCCGCCAATGCTCATCGAGCATACAGGACAGCGATTTCCTTCGTATTTGTGTGGAATTTTTTTGTCAAACAACTAAAAATGTCCCAATATGGAATGGGTGAATCAGACCTGTTTACCCGCAGAAGTCGGTGCTCCATTTTCATCAGTTTAAGCTCTCCGTATAAACATTAAAATGCTCATATACCAAAAGATGTCTTTTGTATATACTCTGATAACAATAAAGCTCAACAATTAATATCACCTTTGCGCTGGTAACTGTAAGCTCTTTCGGCGCAGCTTGTGCGAATATGAAAAGCGCAACTTATTCACCCATAGCAGAATTTCAACAATAATCTATTTCACGGAATGTGTTTGCATCTGTACCCGACGATAATTCAACGAATCCAAAGGTCAATCCCAACAAACAGCGTCAGCTGGTAATCCTTCAGGGCAGGTATTCCAATTGTCAACCAACCAAACCAAGCCTCATATTGAAAACGTGGGTGGCAATACCTTCGCAAAGCACGCTCTGCGGGTTTCGGTCTGGTTTTGTGTAAAATCTCATAATTTGCGTGGAATCGAAACCGAAGTGGACAATTGGATGGGGATGTTAAATGGTCGCATGTGGCCTTTTCTCATCAATTGTGGCATCTCAAAGGTGTGGTCAACTACACAGGGTGGGCCCAATACGCTGTTATCGCACGAGAAAGTCCAACATATTCTGAGGGTGCGGCCCAACATCGCACAATTCGCTGAGATACCAAATCGAGAGGTGTGTGTGAATTGGAGAAACGCCGAACCGGACAAACTTCCAAACGGACAAACGTCCAAAACTTATTTTTTGGAAGTTTGTCCGTTTGGAAGATTGTCCGTTTAGAAGATTTTACGCGTCCCCAACCGGACAAAACTTCCAAACGGACAAACGTCCGCAAAACTTATTTTTTGGAGGTTTGGCCGTTTGGAAGATTGTCCATTTGGAAGATTTTACGCGTCCCCGTTAGATAGTTAGGTAGCCAGATAGTTAGATAGTCATTCCCAAAATTGCATGCAAATTGGGGTGGGGGTAAGCAATTGCAAGAGACATTTTGGAGACTTTGCGCAAAAGTCATTCCCAAAGTTGCATGCAAATTGGGGTGGGGGTAAACAATTGCAAGAGACAATTTGGAGACTTTGCGCAAAGGCAAATTATTTTTTCGTAATATTTGAATAAAAGTCAGAGAATGTGGTTTGTCTTCTGATGCTTGTGTGGAAGATAGGAAAATATTTTTAAAGAAATTTCTATCCCCCGAAAGGCGAAAATTCCAACCCCTAAAATTTTGGCCAACCTGTGAAACCCCAAACAAAAACTCTGTTTGGATATCGCTCTATTTTCTGCCGATCAAGCTGTTACAACAATGCTCAAAAGTCAATTGTTCCCTCACTGCTCTCATTGAGGTCCGTTTTGGTCCGTTCTGCTCTGGGCCCAGAATTAACCACGTGCCGTGTGGAGATGGATTGCTTTTTTTGAGGTGGTGGCGCACATCAGGGCGCAATCGCAGTTCCGCCTTGCTTTTTCACGGTGATTGGGTTGTTATGGCTTCTTTTGACTGTAACAGGCAATAAATCACGATCTGATTGGGGTACCTTCTGGGTGGGCAAAGGCCACACTCGAAGATCCCTTCGTGGGTGTAAATATCTCTCTGTGGGAAACTGAAGGAATACGAACGCCATATGATTTCACGTTTGAAGTTTCCAAATCCAAAAATATCACCCGAAAGCGACAAATTTTGACAAAAAAAAATCGCAGACACTCCGAAAAAATTGCACAAGCCAAATTAACAAACCAATTCCGCAACAGAAACGAGCCCTGAACTTTGGTCAGGAAGCGACTGTAAAAAAATAGACTGTGAGAAAAGTAGACTGTGAAAAAATAAAATAAAAAACCAAAATCGAGTAAAATAAAATAAAATAAAATTATATAAAATAAAATAGAAATTTTTTTTTTGTGTGCATTGATTTGCCCATTGATTTGTGCTATGCCATAGAGTGTTTTGATACAATCAAGACCTGGCCATACAGGAGGAAACCAATTTGGCGGACATGATTTGCGGTTCATTGGTGGACGCCAAGCACAAGGTACCCAACAACAGGCAATGATGGACATTGGTGTGCAGGTTTGGTCAGATTTGGGCAGCTTCATGATCAAGAAATGACAAAAAGAAATGCCATCAAACTTCGCATGTTCCACATGTCTTCGGTTGTCCAAAATTTCGGCAGTGAACATTTTGGCGATTGAAAGCAAAAGTGAGGTTAATTTATGCCAATCAACTCTCAGAAAAATACACTTTTGTACAGCCTCGTACACGGTCATACTTTAATGGGTTTTAAAGTTTGCAGCCGGCGTGTCTGTTTTCCACCGATTCGAATCAAGTGTTTTGTCCTGTTTTCACTCAGCACAAGCTTCGCACCAAATCGAATCTGGAATTCACCCTGCGTCGTGCCAAGCATATTACATTCCCATGCACCCTTTCGTCGCCATATATTTTTAAACAGAAGCAACATTTCTATTTCTCTTGAGCGTTTGCCAAGGGCAGGCAAATGTGTCGTTGCAAGCTTGATAAAGCAATCTTTGCTCTGGCAAGCAATTATAATACCGCACGCGCGAGCACTTTGATCTGCGCTGGCAACGTCCGACGAAAATGCCTTTCAGGGATGTTGATGTGAAACAAAGGCGAGATCTTTCTGGCGCCTTGCCAAGCAAGGTTGATACTTAAATCATGCCCACGACTCCTGCGGACACCCCTTTTAGCGTCCAGACGCGACCACCACGCACTTGACCTCTTGGACGTTGGTGGTCCACTGCAAGGTATGCATCGGTCCCGCAAGCGCACCCGATTGAAGCCACCCATCGTGGTTCGACAAAAACCTTCATGGGCTGATTGCTGTTTCCGTTTCACGCGTGAAGCTTCAATCGTTTGAGCAATTTTTTGATATCTATCATTAAATCAAAAATTACCTCTTAATGATAGAGTTTATGCAAGCTTTGCACCCATGGGTGAGAAGTTGGTGATTCCATAGCTTTGCTCTTAGCTTTTTTCGAATACATATTTGTATTTCCTGTGGACACCATAGATTTGAGTGCAACGAAGATGTGCGCGAGGACCAGTTTCGTGTGAATTTTATACGAATTTTCCTTTTCCCTTGCGCTTGCGATGCTGTAGAGGAACTTTGGGTAGAGTTCATCCTGTGGGGGACAGTATTTTCGTTTTGTTTTGACCTTTCGACATTTCGTTTAGTTTAGACCTTCAAAATTCTCTCCGGCTCTTGTCTTACAAAGTTACAGGTGTCCAACCCAACCTCCCATGGGCAGAATGGTACTCAGATCAGGGTACGTTCCATATACATAGCTCTGAAAATATTGCTTTGGCAAAGTCCTGAATCGTGAACATGGCTTTTCTGCCAAGTCGTTTTCAGTTTTGGTAAAAAAAAAAACAAAAATTGCTGGTGCCAAATCGGGACTCTGGGCTTGAGGAGGCAGTAATTATTTGTAATAGATATGGTGTTTATCAAGCAAAATTCTAAAACTTAGTCATTTGTCGTGCAAAAGGGAATGTTCACGATTTCAATACTTCGCCAAAGAGCAGTATTTTCAGAGCTCAGGAACACACCCTCATCTGATTACCAGTGTGCCATGAAAATTGGCATAGATGTCCACAAATTTGTGCCGAAAGAGCTGAAGAAACATTTGAAGCCCTGAATCAATCAAAATCTTGATAGCGGTAACATACTCTGAATTACAGGGTGATGTCAAAAACCTTTCCAACGTCCTTCGTATACATCAGTCTTTTGAACGTGTGACAAAAGTAGTTCGGATATAATTCTGGGGAATTAACCTTCCTAACGGGGCGGATGGCATCGCAACAAAAGCACCTGTCGAAACAAAAGCACCCTGTTCTCATGAAAAATCGGTAAAAAAAGGTCAGGGGAATGACAGAAAACGAACTGCAGTGAAGCCATATACCAAGTACGCAAAAATCTTCGAACGTGCAGCGGTGGAGAAATGCCAAAGGATCAGGTAAATCCGTCAATCGCCACGTGCTTTGCGATGCTCACATGTTGCTATTGATTCTGTGTACAGTGTTTCCCAAAAGTCACTTGACAACCCCTGCAATAAGCTTGTTTTCAATCTTCTCTTGTGGGGCTATTTCAGCAGATTTCAGGTTCAGATTTGGCAGGCTGCCCGCTGCAGGTGTTATCCACTGGAATTTGAACAAAGCCCGCTCCATGCTTCCAGAGTTGCTTCCAAACTGCAATGCGTTTTTCTGCGGGGGTGTCAAGTGACTTTTGGGAAACTCTGTATATGTCGCCAAAGCGGGAAATGAACTCCTCTGTTCGGAAAGCTTTGGCGGTGCGTGTACTCGTACTTAGATAATGTCTGAAATGGAAATAACAAATGCAAGCCAATGAGTAAAAGGTCTCGGAGGGAGCATGCAGAACTGCAGTTCATCATGCAGCCATTCCATCGCGAAACGGCGAAACTGCGACGAGATAACCAGAGCTGTCAGTCGCACGTCAAATCAGCTGTCGCGTTTTTTCGCGGTTCCGAATGTTGGCACCGGATCCAGTGATTTGCCACGCTTCATTATTATTGCAGTTCTGCCTTCAAACTTTTGCTTTTTATAAATCCTAAATTTTAGCTGTATAATTCCAAATGACATCTGTGCGAGAGGTACAGTTTGAACACAAATCCACTCCACAAACGGTGCATCAGTTTTCATTCCGACGAAACGAGAAATAAGTACGGTTATGGACCAGAAAGCAAACACCATCTTCTATGGCAAACACTTGCACCGTTGTCCGTATGTGAGAATTAAATTCGGAGCAAATCACAGCAAGCCGCCGTTGCCGAATTGGAACACTGCGCGAGAGATTGAAAGTTGACTGAGGCAAAAGATTCCACATTACCCACACCTCAATGGAATATTGTCATTGCGGGAGGAAAAAGGAATTGATTGCTTTTGGCTGAGCAATGAATCTTGAAAATTGAACCTGTTTCGACCAGGGTCACCAGAAAACGTGAGATCCATGAACACCCACAGTGACTCATCAGTCCCCCAGGAGGACCGCGTCTTGATGTGAAGTCCCCCAGGAGGACCACGTCTTGATGTGTCTCTTATTTGGGGAGACAGGCTGAAATGGCTAGCTCTCCGGACCCCTCTCCACCCATGGATGACAGCTTGGGGTTTTTTTTATATCAAGGGCAACACACTTGAAACCAGCCATTATACAGTGTGATTATGGTTGCAATTTTTACCATTGGTGTTAGTTTTCTCCACAATTTTTGTGACATCATATCAACTAATACATGGCATGTTCTTCCATCAATCAACACTTCTTTGTTGCCCTCTGGAGGTCGCAAAACTTTCCCTCTGAAAAAGCTGTTAACGTGCAGTCTCTATTTGACTTTAGGTCTGTGTTTGAGAATCTCGGTCAAGATTATTCGATTGGGGGAACTGCGGAGGTAGAGAAATTGGGAAATATTTTGCTCCGCAATCATGTTTTGAATCTCATTCATGTTTGAATCGCAAAACTGTGTGAATGTTCCATGATTTCAGATTTTGGTTGCGCACTTTTTCAGATTTGACCTTTTTTGCGGTTTGGATTGCGTCATTCTTTTTTACGACTTCACACGGCTGTTGTTCAGATTTAGGTTTATGAGATCTCGGATTGGGTGGCAATTCTTCAGGTTGGACTTTTCAGTGATATCATGCCATGGCAATTTTTCAGATTGGACTTTTCGATGATTTCATAGCTGGCTTTTTTCAGGTTGTTTTTTTTCTGTCAGGCTACATTTTTTGGTGGCATTTCATTTTTCTTTTGGTGGCATTTCATTCCACATTTCTTTTTCACATGAAAAAGGTAAGTGGACTTTTTAACGATTTCAGTTTTTGGTGGAGATTGGACGATTTCTGATTTGGAAGGCAATTTCCCAGGTTGGAATTTTCAATGGTTTGGGAATTTTTATCGATTTTTGCCTTGGGTGGCAATTTTCCGGATTTGCGTTTTTTTCATTTCAGATTTGGTTGGCAATTTTTTGCTGAAAAGGTTTCCATGCCCAACGTTCACGTACGGAACTGTGACTCTTTCGAATGATTACCCCTGATGTGAATTGTGATCTCGGAAAAATCAATGGCCAATAGTCTACCTAAATTAGAAGCCCTAGCTAATTTGAAAGAGGCCAGATAGAGAAGTGTCATTTACTCAAGAAGTCCAAGGAAGAAAAATGCGTCTTTAGTCTTCAGATTTCAGCCTCCAATATTTCAGAAATAAACGACAAAGTGAAATGAGCCAAAGAGCGAAAATCAGACGATTAACTCTCAGATCATGCTTGAAGAGTTAACTCTTTCCAGAGGATGCGCAGAGACCCTTTCTGCATCAGAAACATCAGGATGGAGCTCAATGAATATTTCAACTTTTTTACCGAACCAACTGCATGCATATTATTTTGTTCAGTGATACTTGGTAGATGCGCGTCCGCATTGCTTAACTGGGCCAAACGAAAAAAAAAAAATGTAGAAAACTGCACTTGATGCCAACTTTGAATTGGAAACAGATTCTTGCTTATGCGCACTCTCGATGTAATATTCTCAAAGGCATACGTAAGCAGCAAGAGGACTGGGTAACAGTTCGGAATACCTGCCGACATTGAACTGAACGAGTTATCACCATTGCTCTCTGATATACTAAAAGCTAACTAAACCTAACCTAACCTAACCCAACCTAACCTGTCCTAACACACCCATCCTAACCTATCCTACCCTACCTACATCGTCTTCATCTTCCTATCCTATTTTAGTTGCTTGAGCGTGCATGAAAACTCGTCCAGTTCAGCTTTTTTCAGATGTCGGCAGGTATTCCGAACTGCAACCGAGGACTGATCTTGTTAGCGGGAAAAAAATCGAAATGCTTTTACTCTCATCCTATATAGGCACTCCATTTTTTTCACCAAAAAAGAAAAAATGATTTTGAAGGTCTGTAAAGAGTTTGCTCCTCTGCATGGTAAAAAAAAAATTACAAATGAATTAAGAACTAACAATTGATTTAAATTTTAAAAATGATGAAAATAAAATTATAAAAAAAATTAAAATAAGTTAAAATTGAAAATTTGAAATTAAGTATTCCACCTTGTAACTCAACCTCGCAGGTTCAACTCAACAGCGAATAATTCAACAGACGGATGCATCTTTCAATGCAACAATGGAGAAAGGAATAAGCGTTGTGCATAGAAATTAAATTTTCACAACACAAATCTATCCATTGAATTGGCTATTGAGTTGAATCTGAGGGTGAGTTGCATAATGGCGAATCCGGACGAAGGAACTGCAAGAAACTCCATCATTATGATCGATGGAACGCAGATCGAATTTATGCATTCCACGCCGGTGCCATCTGGTCTCCGTTGTTCTGTCATTTTTTCAACCCTTTGCAAGTCTTGGAAGGGGAACATCTTGAATCCACAATATTGAATGGGCGAGCACAAACGCACAACTGGAATTCTTGTCACCCAATCGTGCCAAACGAGACCGATTCGGATCCCCGGCAGCAGAAAGTGTCAAAGCTAGTTAAGAATTATTACGCATTCACTTCGTTGGTGGTCCACGTGGTCGCTCTCTCGCTCTATTCTCTATCCTATCATTACCACGCGGAACACCATAAAAACAACACCCCATTTGTGGTTTCACTGTTTTTGTTCCCTGTTTTTGTGTTCCCTTTGTCTCAGCCGGCTCACAGAGACAGGGTGCTGGATTTTTCTGCTCCTGTTTTTTTCTGCGTGCTGATGTGGGATGAAGGATTCATTCATCCCCAAAAACGCTGCGCTCCGCAGCAGACGGCAATCATGTCATTGAAAACAATGCTGGACTCATCCATGGGTGCGATGAGGAAAATACACAAGGGAAATTCAGGGTATTCAGGGAATTCTGGGAATTCAGGACAAAAGTAATAGATTATCTATGGCTTTAAACCTAATTTTTCTGGGGTTTTTTACATAAAGGTTGTCTCAGAAAATGGCACGCGCATGAAATTGAACGGCGCACATTTAAAAACAATAAAAGCGTTAAAATACACACAGAATTTTTTAGAGTGTATGCGTGAGCTGCTCCAAATGAATCCTGTTTGGGAAAAAGGGCATATTTCCATTTTTGTGTTTCCATAAGTTTCTGGAAACAACGGCATAATTCTTGGATTTATGTTCTTTTTTCTCGAAATGATTTTTTCGCAGACTCTCTTGATCCATTAGGAGCCAGCAAAAATTTGCCTTTTGATCCTGAAGCGTTACTGGGAAGAACAGAGATCATATGGGTGACATCGAACTCAGATCCGTGAAAAAGTGGAAATATGCCCTTTTTCCCAAAAAGGATTCAAATATTCAGCGGCTGAAACTCGACACTCCTGAAAAGGTGTCCTGACACGACTACACCCAGACATGCCTCAATCAAAATTTTTTGACACATCATGGGACACTCGGTATATGAAGCTGTGATCACCATCCATGCTATGGGTTCACTCAAGATATGGCCGACTGCTCCCTTGATTACCACTTAACAACAAACGGGACATCTGGGACACAACCGCAACCGGGGGTGGAGGTGGAGGTGAAAGCAGGATGCTGCAGGGAGCATATCTGCGGCGGTTCGTTGATGAGCTTGATCTTCAGTTGAGCAACAGAAAACATGACATAATTACTCAGGAGTGACACATTGCGAAGGAGGTACCTCTTGCGTTTTGCCAAAGGATGCAGGATGGTGGAGATTCTTGGATGTTGAGGCCCACAACGGCGCAAGAACATTCCACTCAAGACAAAGCCAACAAGGGCGATAGCGGGACTCCAGAAGACCAGTTTTGCAATTTGACCAAAATAATGGCCTTGATCGATTTTCTCCCTCTAAAAATGAAGTGCCGAGCGTGGTGTGCTGAAAATGATGTGCTGAAAATGAAGTGCGGCGGATGATGTGCTGAGAATGATGAGCGAGAATGATGTGCTGAAAATTAAATGCTGACAGGAAGTTCTGAGAATGACGTGCTGCTAATGATATGCTGAAAATGATGTGATGAGAATGTGTGCTGAGAATAATGTGCTCACAGTGATGAGATGAGAGCGAGGTTCTGAGAATGAGATGCTGCTGATGATGTGCGAAGAATGATGTGCTTTTTTCGCTGAGAATGATGTGTGAGAATGATGTGCGAGAATGCTGTGCTGAAAATCACATGCTGACAATGTTCTGAGAATGATGTGCTGCGAATGTTCTGAGAAGTTTCTATATGCTGAGAATGATGTGCGAGAATAATGTGCTGAAAATCATATGCTGGACAGGAAGTTCTGAGAATGACGTGCTGCTAATGATATGCTGAGAGTGATGTGCTGAGAATGTGTGCTGATAATAATGTGCTCACAATTATAAGATGAGTTTGAGGTTCTGAGAATCAGGTGCTGAGAATGATGTGCTGAAAATGAAGTGTCGAGAATGGCGTGTTTTTTCTGTTGAGAATGACGTGCGAGAATGATGTGCTGAAAATCATATGCTGATAGTGAAGTTCTGAGAATGATGTGCAGCTAATGATGCGCTGAGAATGATGTGTTGAGAATGATGTGCTGAGAATGATGTGCGGAAAATGAAGTGCTGAGAATGATGTGCTGAAAATGAAGTGTCGATAATGATGTGTCTTTTCTGTTGAGAATGATGTGCGAGAATGATGTGCTGAAAATCATATCCTGAACAATGAAGTTCTGAGGATGATGTGTTGCTAATGATTTTCTGAGGATGATGTGCTGAGAATGTGTGCTGGGAACAATGTGCGCACAATGACGAGATGAGACTGAGGTTCTGAAATTAGATGCTGCTAATGATGTGCTGAAAATGCTCACAATTATGAGATTAGAACGAGGTTCTGAGAATGAGGTGCTGAGAATGATGTGCTGAAAATGAAATGTCGAGAATGTGTGCTTTTCCTGTTGAGAATGACATTAAAGAATGATGTGCAGAAAATCATATGCAGACAGTAGGTACAGTTCTGAGAATGATGTGCTGCTAATGATGTGCTGAGAATGTGTGCTGGGAACAATGTGCGCACAATTACGAGATGAGAATGCGGTTCTGAGAATGAGATGCTGTTTGATGTGCGGAGAATGATGTGCTTTTTTTCGCTGAGAATGATGTGTGAGAATGACGCGAGAATGATGTGCTGAAAATCATATGCTGACAATGTTCTGAGAATGATGTGCTGCGAAAAATGGGCTGAGAAGGTTCATATGCTGAAAAAATAGAATGGGGGGGCTGCCGATGACCTTGAAATGACCTTGAACATCCGGGTCATGACCTTGAACATCCGGGTTGCATACTTTTAAGGGGCAAATTGCATACTTTTAAGGGGCAAATTGCATACTTTCAGGGGCAAATTGCATGCTTTCAGGGGCAAATGCGTCACCGATTACCTTCAGGGCGGTCGCCGATGACCTTGAGCATCCGGGTTTTCCCGAGCGGTCGCCGATGACCTTCAGAGCGGTCGCCGATGACCGTGAACATCCGGGTTCACATCCGGGTCAATGACCTTGAACATCCGGGTTCACATCCGGGTCACATCCGGGTTCACATCCGGGTCAATGACCTTGAACATCCGGGTGCACATCCGGGTTGATGAGTCATCATCGTGCATGAGGTCCGCATAGGTACAGCTACGGAGATGTGGGGACAACGCTCAACAAAGGAGTAAAAGCATGTCTCAACATGTTCCCGTTGCAACACCTGTCTGGGGAAATCCCCGCCGCAGTGGCATGCGCCTCTCCGCAAGGCTGCAAAGCATCGGTGAAGAACCGACCAATCACAGCGCAGGAAAGTTAGCCTCTCGCAGGGCTGCTCGGCGTCGGTGAAGAACTGACCAATCACAGCGCAGGAAAAGAGAGAGTCATCCCCGACCAATCACAG
>JASGXE010012952.1:0-12690 GCA_030068105.1 Sinentomon sp. SZTP_YWyxl
TATAGCTCAATCACGATTTGGCGCTTTGATTTTGTCGCTGATCCAAAAAACTTCTCTTGCCGAACTCAGCTGTGTGTGAGTCGCCTGTCTCATTGACGCTCTTGAAAAGGTGCAAAGAAGTGCGGCACGGTTCATAATGAACGATTGCAGCATCATATGTGTAACGGCTCTGGTTTGGTGGTGGCGGAATTAATGTACTCATACATGTATCTTTCCCATTCAACTGGTGTCTCCGACACTTTTTTCTTTCTTTTTACTTTTATGCAGGTGTTATAGAAATTAAACCACCAGATTTCAACAGAGCTTTCTGGAGATGTCAGATTTTGACCACGGTTTTAAAGAGGATCTTTAATTTCTGCAGCATTGAGTTTTTACGAAATCTGAACAGTCGCAATTTTTTAAGTGTTCATTAATTCCGCCGCTGCAATACTTTTAAAAAATTCCTTACGGGTTCCTTTGCTCATCCTTCTTCCAGATGAAATTTGAGCGAGCCAGATCAATGGAAGCTGCTCTCATAGCAGCACATTTTTGGTTCCCACTTTAAGGCTAAACACTCATTTTTTAAACCCCTTCGGAAAATGGAATTCTCTCTCCAAGGAGTCGCATTTAATTAGAAATTCCTCCGCGTTTTACTTCACTTTTTCAAACTCTCCCCATTCCGACTTTATAATTTATCATGTTTTTGTAAAACTTTTCTTTCCTGTCTCGTATCCTTACAATATGTTAACATGTACGGATTTTGCATGTGAGGCTTGCAAATTGTCATTGAAACATCAGTCCTATATATGAAGCACGTTTTGTGAAAAGGAATATTGTATTTTGTAAGCACACTTGAAGACCAATTGGTCAGCAGAGTTGTTAGCAGAGTTGTCAGAGGGCAGAGTTGTTAGCAGAGTTGTCAGCAGAGCGGAGTTGTCAGCAGAGTTTCCAGTAGGTAAGAGTTGTCAGCAGAGTTTTCATCAGAGTTGACCTTTTTGCCCCGTAACTGTGACAAAATTCCTGTGTTCTGTCTCATTTTTGAATGTAGAGTCACAGAAATAACAATGATTTCCTTTATACAAGTACAGGGTGTCCCAAAAATTGAATACTGAAACTCCTTTTAGAAGTTTCTGCCTTGTATAATCTATCATGCCTGGTTTGCATCTCCAGGGATCGACCTCCGCCCCACGCTTTCTTTGTGTCAACAGACCTCCACATCATGCTTTTCTTCGGGTACCCATAAGAATGCCGAACGGGTCCAGACTGCTGTGTTAGCAGTCTGGACCCGTTCGGCATTCTTATGGGTACGTGCGGTGCGCAGCCGCCCGGAGTGGCCTTCATTGTGGTTTTGCACCGATCCCGTTTGCCAAAACAACTCCACCATCTTCAGGAGGTTGCGGTTTGTGGGGACTCTTTGTGGTGGATGTCCCGGAAAGCATCACAGCACAATTTTACACTGAGGCCGTCGTTGAGACCTTGGTCGTAACTCCGAAAACAACGTTCCACCAGAAAAACACGCTTAGGAATGGTGAATTGGACCATTGTCACTAGAGCACAGAAGCAAGCCAAAGTAAGCATAAACCACAAGAAAAACCTGCAGAACATAATAATTGAACGTAAAACAAAGACAGCAACCAAAAATGTGCGGCGAGAGCCAGGCAAGGTAGATTATAAGGCAGAAACTTCTTAAAGGAGTTTCACTATTCTTTTTTTTTGGACACCCTGTATACCTATATTGGATCATGGAAGTCATAACTGTTTCTGCGGCTGCATATCCCCCGGAGAGAATGCCTGCAGCCAAGGCTATATAGGCACGGCACATCCATATAAGAAACAATTCTGACTCCCTTGATCCAAAGGAGGTACTTGCTTTTATGGAGTCATTATTGTTTCTGTGTCTGTACACATCTGTCCAAACAAATTTTCCATCACTTTTTCAATGATTTTTTGCTTGAATTCCATTCCGATGTCACAGGGCGTTTCAAGTGTCGTGAGGAGTGGCCGGGAAAACAATCCGAACGATGCTTCACAATGTTCCTGGACCTTGTTCTGCTGCTCATTCCACTGGTCGTCATGAGTCTCGCCTACGTTCTGATTGCCAGCAAGCTCTGGCAAGGTCTCAACGTTGAAATTCGGCAGAAGCTCGCAAATAGACGATGCAGGCTCAATAACAACAACACCTACACGTTGGATGGCAGAGGTGAGGAAAAAGACGCAAAAGAGATGATGCTTCCACACGAGGCGCAAATCGCAACGTTTTCGAATTGGCATTTATTTCAATTTGAAGTACAGTTAGCAAACAATAATCTACCCATTAATGGGGACATATATCATTGGTTTACTGTACATTGCACTGTACCAGTAAACCAACATTGCTGGCACCCATTTATGGGCTCCTTATTTTTACCGTTACTGTACAGTTTGGTCCAGATGAAGAGGACTTGCAACAGAATTTGTCTCAGAATTTGTCAACAGAATTTGTCTCTAGTTCGGTCAATTTCCGGGATGGAAATTGCACAATTTTGTGAATGAGGTGCCCTCACATTTTTCTTTCCACTTATATCTCAACGGTTAGCTATTAGAGTAGGCCCAGGTCACGACAAGTAGCAAATGTGAGCAACGAAATTTGTCTATTTTCTGTCCATGAACAGACAAATCATGTCTGGTCATCACTGGGAAAGACGAAAAACAATTCGAAAAAAAAAATTCAAAAAAAAAACACAATGCAATAAAAGTTTTGCGTCGCCTGAGAAACTTGAGGGTGGAAAGTAAGTCATCCAAATATTGATGGCAGCTGTAAGGACCGTTCCCTGACTCTATTTTACATAGCCCTTTTTACACAGGGAGCTCCACCATTGTCGGCAACAATGCAAAAATTCAACAATGAGATATTTGTTCGTTTCTCGACCACAGAGATTCGCAGAGATTTTTAAAAGAAAATTAGGCGGAATAGAAATAAAAGTTTTTCTCATTGTAAAATCCTATGTAAAGAAAAATCGAGGAATACTCTGTAGGCCTATATGCTATATGCAAGACATGCATGCTGCATCAGGAAAAACGGCTTTTAGATCCCGTTTGAGACAGCAACCGACTCTACTTATTTGAATAACCGATGATGATCACGTCTTTCCATTGTCTTTCTTCGACCCTGAAGTGAGTTTTCGTTGTCTATTGATGTAAATGAGAAAGGAAAGGAGTTAGATACACGTGGACCAGGAAAATTCAATTAAATTAGCACATGTCATGGGAAAGTACCAATGCACGTGTAGGTACCTATTCGTTTAAGACGGTATCTTTTTTAGCCCAGGAAAACACGATTATAGCATGGTTCATGGTTGATGGAAACACCGAAATGCAAAACATCTCATATAGGCCTAAGAGCTCTAGACGCGATATTGTAACCTCCGAAGCATTGGATGGTATACTTCATGTTTTACACTTTGACATGTGTACTGCTCATTTGTGTATTCATCACCAAGCAAACTGTCATCTCTGTTCTCTTATGGCTTCTGTTCAATAAGAATACGTCGGTTCAAATGTAGGCTAGTGCCAAGGCATCTGTGATAAGTTTAAGATCTAGAAACCTTAAGTGAGACAAAGGACAGGGCACCGCGCCATTTTTACCTGGGAAAATACAAGTACAAGAATGGCTTTTAGCAAACTCACATTAAGTGTAAACGCATCTTTAAAATGTAATTATTTCTCTTGTTTCAATGGGAGAATGATAAAGATCTCACCGTGATTGTTTTCTGCAAACGCACTGTGATCTTGGAAAAACACAAATGGCTAAAGTGTGAGCGCACCTTTGCAACATATTTGTATTTAACTTGCATCGTGGGAGTTTTCTGCAAACGCACGTATAACCTGCGGGAAAATGCAAGTATGGCTTATAAAAAAGCGGGCTAGATTTAACATAAAGTGAGCGCATGCACCTTTACAATGTTATAGTATTTCGCTTTCGTCGCGTGGTTAGAATAATAAAAATTTCATCGTGATTGTTTTCTGCAAACGCACTATGACAACAGCATCCTTTTCGGTGCATCATGATGCTTCAGGAGATGCTTGCGCATTAATCATTATCGATCGATCTTCCTGCTGTATATGCTACAAGGTTCCGCTCCGCTCTGATGGATGCGAAACCGAAGCTGAAGAAGATCATCTGTGCGCGAAGGACATTTTCCCATGCACTTCGAAGTCTGTTCCGACTAGAAACAACTGGATGCGTCTTGATGCAGCAGGCGTTAAGAGGATGCCGACGGGAGTGAATCTCTTGCATCGAAATATTGTCATCTACATTCTGTTCTGAGCATGATTCCTGGCAGGACAACAAGTGCCTTTCAACCAAGAAATCATTATTGCGCTATTTGGAAAAAACTTACTCCTTGCGTATGCGAGAACTTACCGGACGGTCCTAAACCCCGAAATTCACCATTTGCTCGCAGCCATTAACCCATAATGGTACCGTAATCTCCGCAAAAAGCGCGATAATGCCATCCTTTTATCCCCTACCGATTCATTGACAATTCGTCAACTCGAAAAAAGGTTTTTAAAGCATGATTCGTCAACATCTTTAGGACAAAGGCTGGCATGCTGCATTTTGTTAATTGGATGCGGATTCATTGCCCTGTCCGTGAAATGATTCCAAATCGTGATTCAAAACTTATCAGCAGCATCTTTGGTATTCATTTTCTTCGCCGTAAACTTCCTTTTTCCACAACATAAGAGGCCGGAGAGATCTCCGATGCTTTTTTTAAAACCACCGGTGAAAGTTGCGGACATCCACGTTTTCGGGGGGAAGGGATCGATTATATCCTCAACTATCTCCGGTGGTTTTGAAACAAGCAACAGAGATCTCTCCGGTCATAATAATTCGACGGAACTCTTTTTTCACTTTTTGGAGAAAGTCTGACATGTTGCCTTTCATTCCGAAAATCATGCCGATTCAATGCGCCCTCCTATATTTCTGCCTCTCCTCCCTGCCAGAAAATTCATCATGCTTGTAATCGTGAGAGGTGAGGCTGGGATCAATCCCCTTGCAAACAGCTCTGCTGCTGTTACCGTTAATCAGGCGAAGGCGCCTTTAATTTTTCGTTTTTTTTTACCAAAAACAGACGGAAAACAAGCGAACCGACGAACTGTCCTCCCCAATTAAAGCTATCATTTAAAATTATATTTTTAAGTGGAAACAACGGCTGTGCGTGTTAGACACGCTCGGCGACATGGCGCACTTCAAAGACCACATCTGCATCAAATTAGAACAGGCCAACAACATTAATAGATGATTCTCGAGCCATTTTTGAGTTTTGCAATCCGGTCACGTATTTTCCAATTCGAATTCTATAGATATATCTAATGAAGTACAAATTCCCAAAACAAAGTTTGATCTTCACCGGCGTTGACTTTCTCTGCGAATTGCATTTGGGTAAACAAAGGCTAAGCCAAAACGGAATGCTATACAGTATGAGCGATCTTATCGGCGAACATAGCCGAGCATATCATGCTTGCTTCGTTTTGATTTTGCATGCTTTGCCGCTTTTTGCGCAATGCGGGTCAATGTTCCGAACACAATGGAATTTACGAGGAGTCGAAAACGTACATGGTGCAACATAACTTGGAATCACATTGCGATTGTGTTTCTCCGAGCTCTGGCCAATCGATGAAAAATCGCTGCAATGCTTGAAATGCAACGCCAAAGGACCCAACATGAGCACTCAAAAGAAATACGATGTTACAATGGAAGGAATTAACGCTCGCTGCAAAAATCACTTCAAATTATGGGGATTTAATGATCAACCATTTTTCGTTTGGAGTTCGAAACGCCTGCAAGCAATCAGAGTGACTCCTTTTCACTGTGTGACTGGGCCAAGAAGCCATAGACATACAAATTACGATACGATCAAAAAGGAAGAACCTGAAATGCTCCAAAACTTTGCCCAGAGATCGGAACCTCTCGAACCGACCAATCAAGGGACCCCCGCTAATCTGGTGTTAATTCCGACCCGAACCTCAATATGATCCGACCCCTTCTTCGCCCCATGGAAGGCTCCAAAAGATCAATTTCCGAACAAAATGGCCGCAGCACCAACCTCACTCATTGCGACCCAGAAATCAGTTACCATAATGCCAAAAACGTTCCACAAGAATGAAACAGTCTTTTTTGACAAAAACAACTGCTGCAGTGATCGTGTTTGAACTTCTGCATCCAGGTCATGGCCGCGAAAGGGCAATTTCTCGCAAGTTGATCAGGAATAAAAAAACAACGCAAAATTTCAGTCTTTGGGAATAAAAAAGGGAGGAAACCGTTTTTCAGGTTCAGTATTTGTTTTGTACCCTTTTCAGGCAGTGAGGCAAGAGGCGCTCCAATGTCTTCCATGCTGCACACTGTTTTTGATTCAGAACCAGTTGAAATGGACCCCCAACAACAAGAATTTCGACCATAATGTCAACCCCTTATCTGATGTCTTGCCAGTAAGCTTTCGGGGTGCACCGCAATGAAAAGCAATAAATTGTGTTGTTCAAAAATATCACTCGATCGCAACGGCGTATTTCATTACGTTCAAGATGAGGCGCCCAGCCCTTTTCACTTTCCCGAGCTGCTTGAGACAATTTCGGCTCGAGCAAAACCCTGACTGCCAACTCCAACCTTTTCCAATTGCCCGAAACTGACGGAATTTCGCTGATGAGATCAAGAAAGTTATTCCGAAGTCTGGGGGTGAGAATCATCTGGGAGTGAAAATGTCTTTTTCTTCTTGCATCAGGAAGAATAAATTCTCTTAAACTTGGAGATAATCACGTGAGCCGAACGGCCGTTTTTGGCCAGGACCAAGGAAGACCCTAGTTTTGGCCGTTCCGTGTCGAGGTCTGAACCTCCAAAGAGGTGCGCTGCATGTGCAGCGCACGAAGACATAAGCTCCAGCGTGGCTTCCTTCACAAACATGCTGCGATAGCGCCAGCAAGTTTGCCTTTTCGACAAACTTCCGGCACTCCAACTCTCGACCTGCCGAGCACCCTGCACGCTCTTTCAAAAGCAAGTTTTTTCTCGATCATTTTTATTTGTCAATATTTTTAAAGACAAACGATATCTTCGAAGAAAAGGCGGCAGATTCGCATTTTCGCGTAATCGCAGCGGCGGCGAACTGTCACCTATGTTCGGAGATAAAAGCGCTTATACTGTATACGTTCCTTTTGGTACTCTGCTCCATCACATTTTGGGAACACACACGTGCCACGTATGTTTATTTTGGAACAAAAATATTTGTCTTTTGAGGCGAGTGTTTTTCAAGCGCTGCAAATGTTGTATTGAAATCCTCTTCCGTTCTAAACTGAAAAATATGAAGTTAGATTAGAAAATTTTCTATTGAGGGGCATCAGCCGCGCATAAATACATGTCAATTGTTATTTACAACAAATCTACCGGTCAAAACAATGAATAATCAAAAGAACACAATTAAGAAGCTGGTCAACATAAGTAAAAAAATAGTATGAGCACTACTCACAAGAGAAACAGACAGACGGAGAAGTGAGCAGAACGTTTGAACAGAGATTGTTTTTTTTAACATCTATGAGTAGGTATTTTGTTCCAATTGGTGATGGAGTGGGTAATTAAGGACTGCGCTCCTATATTCTTCTTGGGCTGAAACCGGCAAAGCTTGAATGGGTGGTCATGCCTCCCAATATAAGGAGCAGGGGTTAAATAAATCTGAAACTCTGACCAGCCCTCAGACCCATTCAGGATTGTTAACAAGCAATCGCGTCATATGGTGCGCCTTTTCTCCAAGGGCGTCCACTTGAGGGTGTCAAGCGTGCTTGTCACTAGCGGTACGGCGATAGTCATTCATTATGAAGCGCGCTGCTCTGCGTTGCACTTTCTCAATGAGAACAGAAAGCTCATGCTCATGTGGGTGCCACAAACTGGACGAGTATTCTAAAAGAGGGCGAACAAAACTGAAATAAGCGAGCTCCTTCACCTCCCCATTGCACTTCCTATATTGCCTGCGGACAAAAAATAGAGCTTTCTGGGCCTTTTTGCATATTATCATTGATATGGGGTAGCCAACTCAAATCTGAAGTCAGAGTTCACCCAAATATTTAACTTGATTGCTGGGGCTGACAAATTTTGAATTTAATTTATATTGATAAGTTAGTGGAGATCTCTTGCGGCTAAAAGTTATTTTAACACATTTTTCTGAGTTTAGTGAGAGATTGTTATTGTCGAACCAGGTTTGCATGCATGGAGATCAAATCAACTTGAAGAAATTTACAATCAGATTCAGAAGCGATAACTCTGTAAACAATGCAGTCATCGGCAAATAATCTCATTTTACAGGAGCTTATACAATCAGTCAAGTCATTAATGAACAAAAGGAAAAGTAGAGGACCTATAACGCTACCCTGTGGGACGCCAGAGGGAACTCGAACCTCACGCGAAGAAAACCCATCCAATTGGACAAACTGGGACCTTCCTATTAAGTAGTCACCGATGCAAGCCACGATGATGGGATGCAAGTCCAGGGAAGATAATTTCTGAAGAAGTATCGGATGGCTTACATGTCGAAGGCTTTAGCAATATCAACAAGAACAGCATCGACCTGTTCACCAGCATCAAGGCTAATGTTCAGATCATGCAGAAGGCCATTAAACTGGGTTTCACAACTGTGACTGCTGCGAAAGCCATGTTATTGGGCAGGAGAGAGCACGTGACTGGTTTCAAAAACATTTTTATATTTCATATTTCATATTTATTATCATCTAGTCAAAAAATAAGACACGTCATAAATGCAAAGCAAAGAAGAATGAGAAAAAACTGAGACAAATGGAAAGTCAACAATGGATAAAAACAAAGGTAATCAACCACAAAGTTGCAAAATGAAATTGGCAAAATGATATTGGAGTCACGGAGTTCACATTTATGAGGAGGTCAGAAAGTCTGTGGCACAAATGGGTGATCGAGGCCGTTCCAATCCCTTGCGGTTCTTGGGAAGAAACTGTTAAAATATGGATTGAACCGTAGTATAGGCACTCTCACATGAGTATTAAAATGAGTACGACGTGCAGTGTCGACGCAGGAGAATGAAGGTGGAAGATTGAGGGGGGATCGACCGGTCAAAATGCCGGAAAAAAGGGCTAAACGCCGGGATCTTCGTCGCTCACATAAGGATTCCAGACCGAGCATTGCAAGCAAGCTTGTGACACTAGTTTCACGTCTAAAATCCGCTGAAATCATTCGCGCTGCAAGTCTTTGGACACGCTCCAAAGATGAAATATGACAGGCCAAAAACGGGTCCCATACTTCGCAGGCATATTCTAACTGAGGTAATACAAAGGTTTTGTAAGCAAGCAGTTTGGCTTTTGTAGAAGCGTGACGAAGATTTCTATAAATATAGCCAAGGGATTTCTTGGACTTTGAAACAATGGTGTCAATGTGGTGACCCCAGGAAAGTTTGCAATCAATGTGAACACCGAGATATTTTACAACATCAGATTGAGAAATTGACTGGCCAGAGAGGATATAGGAAACACTTGAATTGGGATTTTGACTGCCGCCGGCGGACCTACGGTGAAACTCGATCCAGGTACATTTGCCTGGATTAGGAACCATTCCCCACAGTTCACTCCAGTCGTCTATTGCAACGAGGTCTGCCTGGAGCTTCATTGTGTCCTCACGCGCAGCGATTGGAGAGTACAAGACGACATCATCAGCAAACATTCTGATCCTACAATTTATAGCAGGCGGAAGGTCATTTATGAAAAGTATGAAGACTAAGGGACCTAAAACACTGCCTTGAGGAACGCCGGTCATTACTGGTTCAGATAGTCTGGATTTGGTACCGTTGAAAGATACGCTGAAATGACGGTTTGCAAGGTAGTTTTCTAGGAGAGACAGAAGTGGCAGAGGAAATCCATAAGAATGGAGCTTTTCTAAAAGAAGAAAGTGTGGTATAAGGTCAAAAGCTTGCTTGAAATCAATAAGAACTGCATGAACAGGGATTTTCGATTCCAGGGATTCAGCAATCTCCTGTACAAATTCCAGAAGCTGAGTAGTGCAGGAAAATCCTCGTCGGAAGCCATGCTGACAAGGGGATAGAATATCCACCGAGTTACAAAAGATTAGCATTTCTTGGTGTGCGAGGCCAATATTTTTTCAAAGATTTTGGAGGTCATCGGGCGGTAGTTTGATGGGGTAGATTTATCCCTCTTTTATGTATGGGCACAATGGAAGCACCCTTCCATTCAGTTGGAACGATGCCACGGGAAAAATGTTTCTGAAATATTATGAACAGGAATTTTACAAAAGTTCCCATGCCAAATATTCTCCGCCACCCAGCATCAGACTGCGTGGACATGCGGTATATGAGGAAACTTTAGAGTCCCCTGCCCAATACATCTAACAATCCAACAAGCAAAATTGACGCACAATAGCTACTAACTGCAAAGATCCACACTATTAAAATTATACTTCCTAAATGATACTGATCATTCTTTTTTCACTTGGGATTCAGTAGCCGCAGCTTTTCGGCACAAAATGCATCTGAGTAAGAACTGCATAGAAGATTTCCACTCCAAATGTATCTTTCAAGCTGTTTTTGTGAATTTGTACCGTGCGACCATATCGGCGGTTCAAAATTTGTGGAAATTCGGTAGAATGGCTCCCTGATTCCGATATCACAATGGAAAATTTTGACTCATTTTGGGCAAGGAAGGGTTTGTGTCAGTCTAAGTCCACATATCATGCTTTCCAAAAGTGCACAAATAAGTGTTGTCAAAAGGCGAGCCAGGTGATCATTTTCCCCGATTTGCTCATGCGGTTCACTTTTTTGCGGTCACCTGGCTCACCCGTACACCGCAATACACTTTGTGAGCTCACGATGTGTGGACCAACCTCATTCCGAAACAAAAAATGTGTTCAGACTCCTCATTTCCGAGATTCGGGCCTCCGAACTGAAAAAATGCATGTGCAAATCTTGGAGACCTCTGGGACTGGATCCATTGTCGCTATAGAGTGGCATTTTGTGCGCGAGTTCAACAAATCAAACTCAATGAGAAAAGATATTCTGCTGTAAACATGTACGAATTTTATCTCTTGTGAGCCCACATTTTTCTCACAAATGTGGCCAACGTTTGGGTCTGAAGACTGGGCTCACCAGCTTTGTTCATCGCACTCAGTTTATAAACAAAAAAAATTAAACTGAATTTTTTAAACAGAATTCTTCGAAATAAACAAAGGAAAATATGCGGGAGTGGTCGTTCTCTATATATGGCTCTCTATTTTCCTGGCATGCACCTCAATGAACCTGAAAACCTGAAGTCTTTGTAACAGACCCCAAAATTTGACGGTTGGTGAGTTTGGGCATTCCACATCAATCTCGGAAATGGGGGCCGAAGCATTGAATAAGAACTTACTTTTGAATAAGTTCTTATATTTTGACAAACGCAAAGACAAACGGCTCATTTGTTTCAGATGTGAATGGTTACCAGACAGATAAGATAAGTGTAGGCCAAAGAAAACTTGGATTCAGCACGATTCAATGTCGTTGTCCCCAGACTTTTTATATACCCTATACTCAACTCCAAAGCGTCCGTATACAATGAACTTCAAAGCGATTCATCGCAACAATGGAAAATAATGATTGTTTTTCGGCAGTTTATTCCTGAAACCTATTTCGGCAGAGGTCGCTTTCATTCCGACCCTTTTAGTTTAAATCGCAGGACTGGAAGCGGTCCGTTTTGCAGGTCATTTTGTTTTCATTTTTATTCTTTCTATCTACGAGATCTATATGGGGATAGGAAAATTCCAAAGAATTTACTGGATGCCTTTGCTGATGAAGCTTCACTTTGAAGAGTTGCATTTTCCGTCTTTTCTACTCATAGACTGTAATGTATAGTAGCGGCTGAATTAATGCATAGATATGCATATAAATACGTTTTTCCCATTCTCATGCAGGCGGTAGAAATTAAAACGTCAGATTACAACAAGGATTTCAACATGTGTCAGAATTTGACCTTGCTTGTTAAAGAGGATCTTTAATTTCTGCATCATGGATTTTTACTAAAATCAGAATAGTTGTAATTTTTACATGAATATGAGTACATCAATTCCGCCTCCACTATAGTCCATGTTCCTTGGCCTGCCAATACTCCTTGGAGCGGAATGAACACTTATTTCTCTGTCCCTGGAGGTTTACTCGTAAATAGTGCCTGTACTACACTTTCTGTGTCCCTGTATATTTAACTTGAATAGGAATACGGCATCATATCCAACGGTCGTTACAAAGGTTCGTTCGTTTATCGCCGTATAGAAAGATTTATTATATCTACGCAAAACCTTTTTCCAGCGTTGGTTGGTATACCTATAGCGATGAGGCCTGCAATCAAAGGTCACAAAGACGATGGTCTTTTTTCTTTAAAACTAGGTCGATGGAAATCTACACGCCTTAGGTTTTGACCTCAATCTCATGGGTACAATCAGGATTTGTACAAGGAGTGCGAAAAACTTGCGCTTACGCAAAACTCGCCTGCGATTGAAAGAGAAGCGCTCTCAGCCTGCTCATATCAGATACTGCGGCTCACATCAGGTACTACGGTTCACATCAGGTACCGCGGCTCACATGCATCAGATACTGCGGCTCACATCAGATACTGCAGCTCACATCAGATACTGCGGTTCACATCAAATACTGCGGCACCGCCCATCCAAATACTGCGGCTCACATC
>JASGXE010012953.1:0-13266 GCA_030068105.1 Sinentomon sp. SZTP_YWyxl
AACGTGGCCCCCCTCCTGAACCACGAACGCGTGCCTTGATATCTGCGCGACGCACGATGCAGCATGGGTTTTCTTTGTTTTTTTCTTTCATCATTTAAGAGTTTTGCAGCTCTTTTGGCCGTATCCCATCATCCTTTGCCCGTTCATCCATCCAAGGGATTACTTGGCCGCCGGACTCATCAGGACCCTGAGGAATAATCTGGGGTGTTGTGTACTGTGTCTGATTCATCGTGACTGGGTTGGTGTGTGTGATTTCTGGACCGCATTAAGGGGCCTATTGCCCGTTCACCTAACCAAGAGGTTACTTGGCCATTGGGCACCTATAATGCCGCACCCCATTTGCCTCAGGGCGTCGGTGGCGGACCCAGATGCCAGGCCGGCCACCGACATCCGTTGACGGGTCACGCCCCGTGGAGGAAGAGCCGCGGCGTGCCCTTATTTATTATTATTATTATTATTATTATTATTATTATTATTATTATTATTATTATTATTATTATTATTAATTATTATTATTATTATTATTATTATTATTATTATTTATTATTATTATTATTATTATTATTTTATTATTATTATTATTATTTTATTATTATTATTTTATTATTATTATTATTATTAAGCACAATACTGTCACAAGGGTTAGTTGGTGACAGAACGACGAAATAAATTCTGAGTCAAGAGTTAAGAAAAGTTGAGAAGAAAAGTTGAGAAGAGTCAAGGTTTAAGGAAGGTGTACGAGTAAAAGCGACAATGAGGATGAAATCAGGACTAACGCATATGTGCGACGCCCAGGGACATCAGAGCCCGGGACACGAGTGGGGATACAGGCGGAAGGTTATTCCAGTCTCTTATTGTTTTGGGGAAATACGAATTAAACAAGGTATTAGTTTTGCAAATGGGCATGCTTAGGGAAAGACCATTGTCAGTTCTTCGTTGGAACGGCTTGATGGAGTAGCCAAGTGGCATGGAAAAATTCACTGATTTATAGTGAGTATATCAGAGAAGAGCTTCAGGCGGTGCTCTTTACGTCTTAACGCTAAGGAGTCCAAATCAAGGTCCTTCAACAAACTGGTAACGCTAACTGTCCGTGAAAATGAGCCTGTTATCACGCGGGCAGCTCTTCTCTGGATCTTCTCAAGTCTTGAGATATCGAGCTGCATATCTGGATCCCAGACAGCGCAAGCATACTCAAGCACGGGCAAAACAGTTGATTTAAAGGCTTTTAGTTTAGCTTCTTGGGAGGAATATCTCATATTTCGGTTTATAAATGCAAGTGTTTTTCTGGCCTTATCGCATGTGAAAATAATATGGTTTCGCCATGTCAAATCCTGACTGAGAACAACGCCAAGGTATTTAATACGATTCACATTGTCGTGTTTGGTCAACCGACGTGTTGCTTTGCGGTCTCATAAATCGTTGGCCCTCTTCTTTATTGCAGTCGCGTGGCCTTCTAAATCAAGAATAAAGGACATTCCATTTGGTAAAACAAAACAATAAACCAACGTGAAAGGGCAGTCAACCACGTAAGGTCATAAATAATTCGCTTTACCCCTAAGATAATCACACATAGGGTCAGGTAGATTTGTTCCATGGCTCTGTGAGAAATCCGAGGAAATCTGTCAAGGCATGGGGCAATAAAATTTTTCTGGAAAACACATGCCCAAAAGACCATTGAAAAGGTTTCGCAGGGCAATACATACTCGTATGTGGGCATTTCCGTGGGGTTCTCATCATGGAAATGTGTTTTACAGGGTGTTTCATGATGAGCAAAAGTGCAACTGAGCTTTAAGCATTTGTCAGTGCAAGATGTGAATTTCATCGGCGTATCATTTGACTCCAATGTTCAAAAGAACTGATTGTATGGAGTCAACGCAGCTGTGCAACCGTTGTTAGCCCCAATATGTCCAACGAGCCACAAGCCCACAACCATTCGCAGTAGCCCGACTTGGTGCAGTTCAGACATATGCTTGTATTCGTATCGAAAATTGCTAACTTTAAAGGCATCTATCTATTCAGTGAATAGACGCCATATCTGGTTCAGTTGAACCAACGTGATTTTAATACTCAATTAGATCAATTAAGTATTAAAGTATTAGAATTTTATTTAGTGTTAAAGGATTAGTATTAGTAAGTATTAGAATCACGTTGGTTGAACCACGCCTGAAGAAGGTAAGAAAAATTCGTACCGATACCGTGGTTGCACAGTCTGACAACCACTTGAGATCCGGAACTGCTGTGAAGTGTACATAAAACACAAGAATCTGTTATGCCTGAGGGATATTGTGAAAAACCTTTTTTAACGAACACTCGTTCGATATAAAAAAATCAAACATTCGGCGGTCTCTCTTTCGTACTGACGGTACCATTTACCGGATCCACCATCAGCAAGCTACTGATGTACTCTCGTTCTTTCGAAAACGTTAGCTATCGATGATCAGACGTTACCGATTTTTGGAACTCACTTGTGATTCAAATGATACCAAAACTTATCTCTGGGTTCAGCTTCAGTTGGTTACTGCCGAAGTGACTTCCGTTTCACCTCATGACATTTACGAGTACAGTTCTTGAATGATAGATGGTATCACGGATTATGATCCGCCTACAGGCTTTTTCTCAATTTTAAAAGTGTCAAGTGGAACAAGGGATGGCATGGCATCACCAATGACCCAATGTTAACGGCGGGGGAAATTGTTCCAGCCTTCCTGAAGGAACGAAATTTTTGATTTATAGCCCGACCATACTGGAAGCGAAAGCAACAGTGCCAGGAGCAACTTTTAAATTTCAAATTCTTTCCGGATTGCATTTTTAATTTAGAAAAAAGCAGAAAAAGGGAGATTGGTTTTAATGGAATTTCCGTTTGATTTAGCCCGAATAATAAGGAAAGTAATTTGCTCTATGCCCTTATTCTCAGCGGCCGGAGCTGAAAGATGGCCGATGAAGCTCGCATTGTTTTCGCGCGCCCCTGATTATTTTCCGGCCGTAATTCAAAAACCACTCTACTACATCATCCGCAATGAAATACAGGGTAGCAGACAAATGTAATTCACAAGCTGGCAAGTTTATAAAACATTTCATTGAGCACTGAGCGGCTAGCATTAGTTTTAATGAGCAAATGGATCTGGGGATATAAAATGAAAGCACAGCGGAATTGGCCTATATTCAGAAGACGACGAATTGAGGCGCGGCTAGGAACGGCGCCTTAGTTTTGGGGTTCCGGGTTCGAATCTAGTCGGTCTCAATTTTTTTAAACTCCCGAAATATTTTTTGGATCAAGATTCTTTTTTTTTCGATCAGGTTAGGCGACCATAAAAACCAGATTTGGTCAGGCTTAAAAAGTTCCCGCGTTAAAAATGCAATTGCTATTAACCAGCTACCCGGAACTGTTCTATACCATTTCAATGAAGGCGAGCGGCTGAAATTTCGGCATGCTGCGTTCTTTTGTCAAAATTCTGCGGACTGAAATTGGGAGCAGCCAGTTAAAACGATGAATGGATACAGCAAAGGAGGCCCAAAAAGTAAGTTATGTTTTCAAGAAAGGTCCCTTTCTAGGTTGACGATTCGGGCCTTTGAGCACGTTCGTTTGCATTTCAAATTTTTTCCATTTTTATTTGATGTGAAAACGAAATCGCGACGAAAAAATCTCTGCCCGAATAAGATTCGTTTCTTTGGAAGATGGGTGCGATTTTGACATCTTCATGCAGTCCAACATAGAATTTCAACATTGTTTGTTGGCCCTCTGTAATTCCTTTTTCCGATGAACTTTTTGGAGGTGAATATAAGTTCTCTCCCAAGCACTCAAAAGCTTTCAAATTTTGCAAACGGTGTTACTTCAAAATTTCTTATATTGGCTATTGGCACACCCGCTCCTTTTTCAGTGCCAATTGAATTTATTTGGTTCCCATAATTTTCTTCTCACGAAATCTGGTTGGTTGGTATTTGTTTCATTTTTCAAGTTTGACTGAGGATTTTTGGTGCTTGCTTCCCAGGAGAAATGCCGCCAATGCAACTTTGTCCAAAATTTCAGGAGAATTATAGCGTTTGAAGTGTTTGGCCATAGATTCATTTAAAAGAACAATTGCGCGTCTTCTGCCGATCTGATGGCTTCATTTAAGGTGACGCTACCTGTAAAATTTGCAACATTTTTTCAAAACTTGGCAAAAAACTTTAGCATCTTATTGCACAAAGCGTATGAATCTCCTCTCCCCCGTCAACTCCAAATATGAGGGTATTTTCAGCAGACTCTGGAGAAAACGTGCCTTGTCATCTCGCAAACGATCAGCGATGGCATTTTTTCTTTTGTTCCATAACAATAACATCCTAACACTCTTAACACGAAGTTGGTTTGGAACACCATATTTTAACATGGGCTTAGATAGGAAGTGTTCTTTTAAAACATCAATGGAACACTTGGTCTGTTATTTGAACCACTGAGTGTTCCATGTACAGCGATTTGGAATTCTTAAGGTGTTCAAATGGAACACTGAAGGTGTTCCAAATCGCTCATGTTTTCCAAATCTGTGACAGGAATGTCACAGATTTGGAACACTCAGTGTGTTCCAAGAACACACCAAGTCACTCAGTGTGTTCCAAGAACACACCAAGTGTTCCATAAAATGTCTTAAAAGAACACTTCCTATCTAAGCCCATCTGTTCCAAACTGAACTTCGTATTTAGAGTGTATGCATCTGAGATTTCACTCATGGAATACCTCCTGACGCCTAACCGAGAAGTGCATAAGGCCTCAGTGCCAAGCAACTTGCCCCTTATCATGCTGGTCTTTTCATTCTTGAAACTACCTCCCATGAATTACGTTCGGGAAGACGGCTGCATGGGGGCACTTGAAGTTCTTGTAGGATGCCTGCCTTCCTCTTTTTCCTGTTCCGAAGCACTTTTGTGAGTGAGAAACTGCGTTTTCAGGGCTTTGGCTGAAATATCTCAATTGCATTTACATACCGATATCTCTGCCGGTATCTTTCCCTTTAAGGCGACCCCAACAAAACCAGTCAGTCCCGTCAGGGCGTCCAGAGGGCAATGCACTATACCCATATATCTTCCCTATAACTCTCCCCCTTCCCTATGCTAGATTAGACAAAAATAATACAACCGTTGATTGTATCGGCTCACAACCAAATCAGGGCCGACTTCTCAGCAGGCTTCTTGGTGCAGTTGTAGAGGGGCAAGGATACGCACTGACGGATTCCACACCCTAGTCATTCTGCTGAGATAATTCTGGATTTTCTGGCAATAGTATAATACAGAAGGGGCATTTACAGCATACAATTCTCGATGGAAACAAGAAGAATATAAGGCATATAGAATAAGCAAGGATTAGACGCTCATCTCATTTTTAATGAGTTCAACAACCATGTAGGAATATGATTTTCCGCAACGACAGCATGCGTCGAGTTGCAGTGCCACAAGGAATAGTGAGAGAGCAAATCAGAAATTTTTATCCCCAAGTTCTTTTTGTTGTCCTGATACCTATCATGAATTTCTTGCCGCACGCCGCCGTCACCGAAAATGCAACGCATATTATCGGGACACTATCCTGAAACTTCCTGAAACTGTCCTGAAATTGCGTCCTGCAACATGACATATTGTCCGAAGTGCGGGCCCCATTCCATGCTCTGAGTCCACCTTCATCAAGTGACCAAGTCTGCTACGACCATCATTTTTCGGAAATGTGCGCCGAACTTCTGGATTCATAAAAATCCGCAAGGGTATCATCGAACAAGCACATGCTCATTGCACCACATTTGACCAGTTGTTCTTTAACTTTTCGAGTTCTTTTTTTTTTTTTTATTATTCAAACAATACTCTCACAAATGTTATGGTGACAGAAACCGGGTGAAAAGACATGGGGTGAAAAAACAGTGAAAAAGGGAGAGAACAATTGCACAGAAACACAACCACAATAAGCAAATCAATTACGCTCTGCGGGAATGGCGCCCAGGGATGCAATCGCATCTGAGATAGGCGGTGAAGAAGAGGAGAGGCTGTTGTAATTGTAATTGTAATTGTAATTGTAATTGTAATTGTAATTGTGATTGTAATTGTAATTGTAATTGTAATTGTAATTGTAATTGTAATTGTAATTGTAATTGTTTTGTATTGTAATTGTAATTGTAATTGTAATTGTAATTGTAATTGTAATTGTAATTGTAATTGTAATTTGTTTACGATATAAATGCAAACATAACACAACGTGAATGGGAAATCAAAAAAGAGATCATCAATAATTTACAGGCAAACATTTACAAGATAAATTAATCAAGCATGCACAGACTGTGTGACCGAGCCCTTAAAATTTTTGAGGATCAGTGAGTCATTGGGGAGGGAATTCCACTCCCGAATTGTTCTGGGAAAGAAGGATTTAAAATGCGTATTGAGCTTCAAAATGGGTACAGTAAATTTGTATGGATGAGAACGGCTGTTAGTGAAAGGGTTGGCTTGTATTTCGTCTGGCAGAGAAAGAAGCAGCGAACCTCTAAGAATCTTTTTAAGTGTATAAAGCCGTCTCATCGATCTCCTCTGTTGGAGAGGCAAAAGACCTAATTCGTTAAGCATCCTTGTAACACTGGATGTGTACCCATAATCATTCATAATGAACCTAGCTGCACTTCTCTGTACCTTTTCGAGAGCTTCAATGTGGCTCACCAAAAATGGGTCCCATGCACAGCTAGCATATTCAAGAATCGGGAGTACTGACACTTTGTAAGCCATTAGCTTGACACTTTTTTCTGCATGAGAGAGGTTGCGACGAATTGCCCCCAAAGCTGCTTTGGCCTTATTGACAACCTTACTAATGTGCTCATTCCAATTCAGAGTCCTTGATAGTGTGACCCCCAAGTATTTAAATGAGGACACGCGAGATATTGGCACCCCGTACAGCAAGTACAGACGATTAGGTAAATTGTTGCCATCAGGTCTGAGGGTTCTGATAAATGTCATTGAGGCACATTTTTCCACATTAATCTTCATTTTCCAATCGTTACACCAGTTCTGAATTTTGAAAAGGTCTGTCTGTAAAACTACCTGGGACTCATGGTCAAGATAAGGCAAATAAATCACTAAATCGTCGGCAAATAGCCGAGATACACAACTTAAACCATTCAAAATGTCATTAATGAAAAGGAGGAAGAGCAGTGGACCAAGCGAACTACCTTGAGGTACTCCCGATGACAAAACTAAGGCTTCATCGGATAAAGTACCATCAACCGAAACAAAGGCACGTCTATTGGTAAGATAGGATTCCAAAAGCGAGATCAAGGGAACAGGTACATCGGCGATACTCAGCTTTCTTAAGAGAAGTTTGTGATCAACTCTATCAAATGCCTTTTCAAAGTCAATAAAAACAGCATCTGTCTGCTCTCTTCTCTCAAGGCTACGAGAAATATCATGGCAAAATCCAATGAGCTGAGTTTCACAAGATTTTTTGCTCTGAAAACCATGCTGGCTGGGATGAATTATGCCTTGACTTACTGCATAGTCGGAAAGTGCTTTGCGCAGACGTTTTTCGAAAATCTTCGGAGCACTAGAAATGAGTGAGATAGGACGATAGTTTAGGGGATTTGATTTTGAGCCCTTTTTTGGTACAGGGACTATGGTAACTTCCCTCCCTGTTCCAATCCCTAATTGTCCGAGGGAAAAACGAGTCAAAGTAACGGGGCGAGTTTTGCAAAGAGGGGCATTTAGAACAAGGCTGTTACCGGTTCGACGCTGGATCGGTTTTAAGGGATATGAAGTGGGCATTGAAAAGTTGAAAGAATGGGTTATTATTCCGCTGAGCAGTTGGAGCCTACGTTCCCTGCGCCTACTAGTCACAGTTGACAGGCCGAGATCTCTCAGCAAACCAGATACACTTGTGTCTCTGGAGTATGAGGAGGCGGTCATACGAGCTGCCTTCCTTTGGACCATTTCAATATTGGAGATGTCATCCCGTGTAACCGGGTCCCAAACAGCCCCAGCATACTCAATTACGGGCAGCACAAGGGATGAATATGCTTTAAGTTTGGCTTCCCTGGATGCCTACCGTATATTCCTTTGGATGAAGCCGATGGTCATTTTAGCTTTCTTGCAAGTGGAAGCAATGTGGTCCCGCCAAGAAAGATCCTGGGCAATATGGACGCCAAGGCATTTAAATGACTTAACGTTTTCAATCGGCTGATCATTTATCTAATAAATTTCTACCATAGCTGGAACCCTAGTTTTCTTGGTAAATAACATAGCCTTAGTTTTGGTGGTATTGATTTGCATGCCCCATAGGCGCCGCACCACAGACCTGTTAGAGATCCGACTGCAAATTAAATACATCATCTGGGGAAGAGACTACTCCATAGATTACGATGTTATCCGCAAACAAACGAATGCTGGAACTGAGACCAGTTGATAGATTTGGTTAGATGTACTCGAAATTCACTTCGCGCCTCATAACACCTTTTAGACCTTACAAAAATTCGAAGTAATTCCTGCAGCCCAATTTTCCCAAACCCAACATTTTCTTTTCATTTGTTGCGGAAAACTCATTCCCAAAGAAATTGGAGCCCGCCTTCGCAATATCACTGAGCACCCGTCAAGATACCACGTAGAGAAGTCACCCTTAGAACTTTGGAAGCTCATTTCTCGGAAGTCGGAGGAAATTTCACCACAGAAGAACAAGGGCACAAGGAACGCTCGAATACAATTTGTGCTTTAAATGAACTCCTAACGGAAAATATGGATTTTAAACATTCAAATAGAGATGTCAAAACATTGGGCATTGTGTTGTATGTGGATATCAAATTTGCTTAGATTTAACTCTGAGGGACGACTGGACCAAAGTTTCCAAAATCCTGAATTACAAAAATTCTTGCTCCCACGGATCACATCCCACAGACCAATTAACAGGGACTCTTAACACAACCAGGCCAGGAATCTGTATAACATAAAGTCATTCCCGAGGAATTTGCGAACCGCTCCACCACCTTGACGTTTTGGAACTGCGTTTAGGGTTTAGGAACTGCGTTTAGGAACCGCCTTGACATTTAGGGTCAGGAACTGCGGGGGTGTCTATATAATTTTCAATTATTGTTCTTCAAAACTTTTAACGCAGAACAAAACTTATGATGCGGCACCAATACCAATGCCAATACCAATACCAATACGACACCGATACCGACACCGACACCGACACCGATACCGATACCGATGCCAACACCGATACCGATAGCGATACCGACACTGACACCGACACCGACGCCGATACCATTACCGATACCGATTCCGACAGCGACACCGACAACAATACTGACACCGATACCGATACCGGTACCGACACCGATACCGATAGCGATGCCGATACTGACACCGACACCGACGCCGATACCGATACCATCACCGATACCGACACCGACACCGATACCAATACAGACACCGATACCGCACCGATACCGAACCGATACCGATACCGATACCGATACCGATACCGATGCCGATACCGATACCGATACCGATACCGATACCGATACCGATACCGATAGTGATACCGATACCGACACCGATAGTGACACCAACACCGACACCGACACCGATACCGATACCGACAGCGACACCGACACCAATACAGATACCGATACCGATACCGATCCGATACCGATACCGATACCGATGTCGATATCGATACTGATACCGATACCGATACACTTTGCTCAAATTTGGCAATCGGTTGATATTGCAAAAAGTTCATCGCGAGACTGGGAAAATCAAACCTTCCAATGGGCATGACTATCGGAAGTTTGTAAAAATAATGCTGTGTCAAATCTCCGCACGCCAAATAATCAAATAATTCCTGCACGGATGGCATCCAAAATAATCGTATTTTGAGCTCTTCTTATTACTGTGAAAGGGGATCTGGATTTTAATTGAATACATCGACAGCAGCATATCAGAAGCTGAAGGATACTTAGATATGGACACAATTTATATCGCAGTCTTCTGGTATCCGCATATCACTGCCGCAAATCCCCACGACTCACGAGGGATACACAGGTTCCTAAAGGATGGACGAGGGGGTGGTATAAATGAACCGATGCATGCGGTCAGATTTCTTTGTTGATCCCCTGAAACTCTACCGTATATCTAGCATCCTGTTGACTCATCGCTTTGGATTAATAACATTCTTGCGCGTTGTCACAAGCACGGCTTTATTTTTATGATGAGATTGCTGGAACTTATAAGCTGGAATGATCCCCTGTCCCTGAGTCCACCAAATTCCTTGGACTGAACCCTTTCCATAGTTGTGAATGGAGGATGGATGTGGGATAAAATGGGGAGGACATGGGGAGGGATCAGCATCACTCGCACGTGTGTCAAGCAGAAATGCGTGGGGATTGCGAGTCCCCAGAGTGATATTTTTCAAACAAAAATAAAATATTCCATGACATCAGCAATTTACCATTCCAAGAATTCCACTGCCATTATGCTAAGTTGTCCTGAAGAAAAATTTGGACTGGGAACGTTTTCGCAAAAGCAGCGTCATTGATGAAAAATAAAGTCATGTGTTTCAATTTCGCATTAATGGGCAATCGTGGGGCAATCGCTGATTTTCTACATGGTGCAATCATGAAACAATAATTTACAATTGCTATAGGTACAATGGATAATCGTGGAGCAATCATCACACTATAAAAGACTGGTTTTGTATTTTTGTTTCGATTTTATTTGCAGTTCTATAGTGCAAATATGTCAGAAAGGATTTACCTACAAACATCAAGCCAACATACAACAAACCAACAATTAGGAATGCGGCAACAATTGAGTGAAAATGGATAAGAAGTTCACAAGGATTGAGAAAAAATAACAACAAGAGGAACTTGTAAATTTTTCGGAATGGAAATATAAGTCTTCTATGATTCAAGGTGGCAGATACTCCCCGGCGACGTGGGTCACTGCACGTATAGCAGTGGAGAATCTCTGTGTAAAGCATTCCAATCTTCAGGAGATCTCGAGAAAAAAGAGTTCAAGAAATATTCGATTTGATTTGGGGAATACGATATTGAAAATCATGAGTGGCTCTTTTCTTTTGAAAGTTTTCAGCGAAAAATGGTGGGATCTTCATCAATGTTTTGCATCTGAACATTCTAATGAGAAATACAAGTCTTTTCTCATTTCTGCGGGTTCTAAGAGGGGTGAGCTCAAGACCAGACAACATAGAAGTGACATTGGCTGTTCGTTCATAGATTCCAGTAATGAATCTGGCTCCAGATCGTTGTACCTTTCCCACAGCTTCAATATGAGAGACAAGGACTGGATCCCACACTACAGACGCATACTCAAGATAAGGTAAGACCGTAGCCTTGTAAGCTATAATAGCTTGGATTTAGTATTCCCATGAGAGATTTGGGATAATTGCAACGATTGTGAAACAATCATTGGGCAATTGCTTTTTACTGCTCTTGGTGAGAAAATTAAAAGGGTAATTATTGCTCCTATACTTTCTTGGATACCTTATCGTATCTCCCAAACTTTCATGTCATAATCGGGATCTCTATCCAATTTCGGTGTGAATTTTCTTTGCCCAAAAGACGAACCTGTAGCAGGTAAAGTGTTTCTCGCAGTGGATTTGAACTCAGCGCCATGAGATCAAGAAACAAACCCGCTGCCAGCCACTGAACTTCCACATGGGAATTGAAATCAGCATCGATGATCCGCGATGAACATGTGAATTTTTAATTTCCTACTGGGATGACCATCATCAAACCGTCGGTGTAAAGGCATATGGGCCGGAAAACAGCTATAAAAACATCCATAATTCAGCTGTTTAAAAATTGCTGGCTTTTTAAAAGAGCTCGAATGGTTGGAGAGCCACAGAAACAATTATCACTCCATGATCCAATGCAGGTGCATGTGTTAAGGGAGTCGTTATGTTCTGAGACTGTAGAGTGGCGGCGGAAAAAGATTACTCATGCATGTGTTTTTCTCATTTTACTGTTGCCTCCGAAACTTTTTATTCTTCCTTTTTACTCTTATGCAGTTTGTAAAAATAAAAGCGCCAAATTGCAACAAAGCTTTCATGAGGTGTCAGATTTTGACATCAGTGATGAAAGAGGATCTTTTATTTATACAGCATGGAGTTTTTGCTAAAATCTCAAGAATGGAAATTTTTCCCATGTATGGGTGATCTTTTTCCGCCGCCAGTATACATAGGTTTTGCTTCAGCCCCGTTTTTCCTGCCTCTTTCGCTGTTCGAACAGCAAAAAATTTTTCCTGCCGCTTCTTGTTGCGATTTCGCGTATTTTGCCACTAATCGATAATGGAAGCGTCTTTCGCAGACCTGCATGAGATGATTCGGAACTCTGCCAAATGGCCTCCCCGATGCCTTTCCCGCTTCCGTCCAGGTTCTCTTTCAATCTTGGGTCCACTATATTTTCATCGGAAATTTCTCATGACGCAGGAATCGCCGAGTTTCTCATCCTGTAATCCCTTGGCTCATCAATCAATTTGGGACCCGCTTGTTTTGTACACGAGTATATGTATCTCAATTTAAGTTGATTTCCAGATTGATTGCCTAGTCCTAGTCCACTGGAACAAGAAAGAATTGCCACGCAACTCATGCAGGGTGGGTCGAAAAGTGCAACCCTAAACATACGTATGCAACGCACTTCCCGGACGCGGTTTTACAAACCCTGCCGCGACTTTAAGATGGCAGAGAGCGTTTGGTGCAAGAATGCTCGATTGGGGCCCTGTTTTCGCAAAAAGAAAAATGATTTTTTTTCCTTATCGCAAGCTATCTGGACCTGATTTAACCCTGTCCCCTCTCGGAAAAAACAATGCTCGGTGGGGGCCTCGGCCTGCCATCTAAAGTCGCGCGAGGGTTTGTAAACTGGCTTCCCGGACACTTGGCCGCCAGACATGCCGAACATATGGCCGCGGAACGCTTTGCCTCGGCGGACAGCCGGCCGTCGCCAAATCTGGCTTCCGGACGCCTGGTCGCGGCAGACATCTGGCCGCCGAACAACCGGCCGCCATGGACATCTGGCCGCGGCGGCATCTGATCGCCGTTCACACCTGACCGCCGCGGACAACTGCGGCCGCTGCGTAAAAATTAGGTCTCCACTAGATCTGGATTTTGAACAGTGACCGGAGTCTCATTCAACCGCAGGGCATTTGGTCTCACTTGATGGACACTTCATGACACTGCTTACACTGGCATGGCCAAAATCCGAATTGGAAATGGTATTTCTCTATCCCGGAGCTCCCGGACGTGATTTTACAAACCCTGCAAAG
>JASGXE010012954.1:0-12593 GCA_030068105.1 Sinentomon sp. SZTP_YWyxl
CAATAGGACCTAGTTTTCTGCCTTTTAATATCTGTATCGACCCAAGCAGCATTACCCGTAGAGCCTTAGGTATAGGTACCACCGTCCACCACCTCTTAATTTTGCTTTGGATTCGGATTCGGATTCGAGATTCGAAGCAAAAGATTCGGATTCGTAAATTTGGATTCGAAACAAATAGGTGGGATTCGGATTCGCAAAACATGGATTCGAAAAAATGTTACAGGATTCGGATTCGGTTCGAGTCTTTACCTGCAGTTTCGGATTCGTCTTTCGGGATTCGGATTCGAGCCCGAAAGATTCGGATTCGGTTTTTTTTGGATTCGAAGTGGATTCGCACACCCCTAGCAACTGACAACCTAACTAGGTTTCTCCATTTTTCATTTCTTGTTTGGCAACTTGCCCCATGCATCATGCATGGCCTTGCATTTTTATCTAGGGCCTTCTGGCTATTTTAAAAGCTGATCTGTGCAATTCTTGGGCTAATGTTGGCCTCTCGGTGCTTGCTTCTGTTCATACTCGAGATACCATGTGGATCTTTTTGCACTGGCTGCATTATTCGATACATGGTTTTTTCAATCCATATGCATGAAATTGCTCGAGTCTCTGGCTGCATTCTGATCCTTTTCCTGCTGTTGCATGGAGTAAGTTCCTCATTACTTCTTCCAACTCATCATTGCTGCCGCGCACACTTTGCTTTGACCGGAAATATGCCATAACCAACCTGTCTGTGATCTTTTTTTGAATATTTTGAATAAAAATGGCTTGTCCCAAAATAGGTAGGGTGAAGTGTCCTAATACTGACACCCGCCCTAATACTGACACCCCCAAGGAAAAATCACGATTTTTCTTTCTGTTGAAGGAAATTCAAAATCTGACAATTGGCGCATAATTGGCATTCTGTTGCCCATATTCTCCCCAAATTTCAACTCATTTGGATCACAACTCCGGACTTTGTGTCCTTCGATTTGAGTGGCGGAGGATCAGCGCTGGTCCCAGTAAAACAAAGATTATAATTTTGAAAACAAAGACGGGTGATAAAACTTCAAGTGAAGTGCTAAAAATACTTCTGAACTTGTTAGATTCTTGAGTTTTGTTCGATCATGTTCAGATGCAATCATGAATTTCGGCATTCTAGAAATCTTCCAATCATGAAAAAAACCAACTGAAATCAAATTTCATTTTCATTCAACCATCAAAAGCATTTAACGATCTAGTTTAAAAACATCATTTGGATCTGGTGTCAGCATTAGGAAACATGCACAAATATACAATCCGACACGGTGTCAGTGTTAAGACAAGTTGCAAAATCTTACTGACCCCCATATCAGTAATAGGGAAAAGCAATATTTTGGGCTTCCTATACCTGACACCCTTTTAACTTGACCAAAAAATTGCAATTTGTATTTTGTTCAGATGCATCTTGTCCGTCGCAGATTCAGGAATCCAAATATGCAATTACATTTCAGATATTCTAAATACTTTCCAAGAAAATGCTCCATTCGTCTGGTTACCAAAAATCAAAATGAGCTAAAAAAGGCTGTTTTTGGTGTTTTCTATGTTTTCTATGTTATGTGTTTTCTATGTCTAAGCTCGACTAAACTCCTCCATTCCTTCGGTGTTATTTTTATACCCAGATCCGTGGATGCAGATCCGTTGACGTATATCGTGCTTATATCTATCTCGTGCTGGTCTCTAATAGCTGGGATGGTTTGCTGCGAAGAACTGTTGTTGCTGTTGTTGTTAGGGACACATATTGTCACATTCACGTTTAACCCAATTGACACCGACCTGGAACATAATTTCCTTTTATCCTCGTGTGTGGAAAACGAAAAGGAATCGACGGGTGCTGTTAGGAAATCCTCCAACCAAGGATCGAGTGCCAAAAGCTTCTCGTATTCATCTAAAGTCAAAACGATCCCTCGTGGTGTTGGGATCGTATCAAAACAAACCAGTTGTTGGTTGTTACATCGATCGATCCTGTATTGACGTAAATCCACAACCGAAATGTCCAGGTTACAGCAAACGACAACGGCTTCGATGATGTGCGTTTCTTTTTTTACGGATAGCGGCCAAGGGGATGAACAGATCCAATCTGCAGATGATATCGAAGAACGAACGTGGTTCTTTCCGTCGGCGATTAACTTACTGTGTATTTTCGTGACGTGTGTCAAACAAGTTAAAATTGACACCACTGATAAACAACTCAAAGCAATAATGAGAGCAGCTCTCATCATCCGCAGTCTCCTCTTACTCCTTATCGTAGATCCATCTTGTGGCTCTTGCGTTCCTTCTCTTAGACATAGACGGAAGCGATGAATATTAGACATTGCGCCTGACAATAAATAAGCAGAGAAAACTCCTTTTATAGATAACTGTCAGAAGATAAACCGCAAAATCTAATCGCTTGCAGAAGAATTTAACTTATGCGTTTCCAAAATCGATCCAACGGTGTGAACGAGGTTATTGACGCAAGAGTTGTGTTCTGATGAACAAGAAATGTTTTTTTGACATCTGCTAAATTGGAAGAATCGAATGCGCCCTCTTCTGTCGTCTGCTAACGCAGTTGCGCAATGCCACCATTCCTCTGGGAGGGGTGGGACCTGCTTGGGGGAAGAGATGTGACTTGCTCTCTCCGTAGAACCTTCTAGAAGGTGGGCGGAGCTTGTGGTGACAAATGGCGTCACGCGATTGGCTGCCGACCTGTGACGTCACAGGAAGCAAACAAATGAATGTGTCGATGGCGGCTTGCCGTCGTCTGCTGAGCTGGTTGCGCCACAACAAATGGATGGGCCGCACTGTCTGTCTATTGCCTCCGAAATTTACGATTAGTAGCGGCTAACGCCGCCGATCTTATTTTAGCGGCTGACGCCGCGCTTCGATCTTGGCGGCTGTCGCCGCGTTTTTTCGTCTGCTATTTTTTTGGACCTCATCCACGATCGTGAACTCTCTCATTTTCATTTGATTTTTTGGTTTGTGACAATAGAATGCCCCTCTTCTGAAAAGAGTTGAGCAGACGACTGACGAGGGCGCGTTCGATGAAAATTGTCCTATAAACCTCATATTCATACTACTTTGCATTAGCATTTCCCTATTGTTTCGGGGAAATCAGAATCGAGCCCAATTCCCAAGAATCGGAATCGCATCGGAATCGGAATAGATTAACCTAGGCCTGGAATCGGAATCAAGGTTTGGAATCGGAATCGAAATTATACCTATAATGTCCCGGAATCGAGTTTTTTTTAATCTAGATGGAATCGAACACGCACACCCACCAGAAAAACGCATCAACGAATTCAAAATAAAATTGTCTTTTTCTGCCTGTGCTCATGTGGGAGTCAAATGTGTTGGAGTTAAAGATGCAGGAACATATTTCCAAAATTAAAAATGGCATGGCTGAGTGCAGCTTGTGCCTGGCTAAAAAATAAAAAAACTCATAATAGCGAAACCGGAAGCCCAACTGTCGTAAGTGCACGTGCAGGTGCAGGGAGGGCCTGTATGTTCAAATTCACGGTTGGCACTGACAGATCGACACCATTCTGGCGTTGGAAATGAGGGAAATATCCGTGAAATTTGGAATATTTCCCAGGAAATTTCACACACAAGTGATTTTTCCCTGGAAGCCCAAGTAAAAATATTTCCAGCATTTGAGTGGGCCATTGGTTTCAGTATGTTTTTGGGCCCACGACCTGAATTGCACGATGGGCCAATCGAAAACCACGCCTGTAATGGTGTGTAATGGTCCCCCAGAGGGCTGGTTTCGTGGGCCATTTTAACTTGTGGTATGCTGTGGGCCACTCATTAGGCGGTCCATTGTGGGCCATTCAATATAGTGGTTTACTGTGGTCCATTTCCAAGTAAAATAATCCAGTAATTGATTGGGCCACTTCTAAGGATGGTTTGCATGGCTCAGTTTGCTTACTGGTCACACTGGACACTGCACTGGACCACTCATCATTCTGGTTTCACATGGCCCAGTTTCCTCAATGGTTGCTATGGACCACCAATTACGATGGTTTCCAGGCCCACTATGCTCAGCGGTCGCACTGGGCCCACTCATTCCGATGGTTTCACATTGCCCAGCGATTGAATGGTCACACTGGGCCCCACTCATTGCGATGGTTTCACATTGCCCGCGATAGAATGGTCGCACTGGGCCATTCATTATTGTGGTCGCACATGCCCGTGTGCTCAATAGTCGCACTGGTCCAGTTTTCATGATGGTTTCATTCCCAGTGCATTGAATGGTCACAATGGCAATGCGGCTGCTAATTTAAATCGAGTTATTCAGCTGTGATGTTGCAGGACAATACATCCCGGAGGCTTCTTCCTCTTGAAACTGTAAAAAGAAAACAGGAAAACTAAAAAAAAATTTTTGCAGGTCAAAAATTCGAATAAAGGCAATGCGACACGCATAAAAACAAATTGAAATAATTGTTTACAGCCAGCGCAGACCAGTTTCAGCAGTTGGTGAGAATTCGAGGTACAAAATCTGCTGTGATGTTGCAGACGTGATGTTTCCACCATGACTCTTCATCCTGTTCAACCTGTTAAAAGAAAACAAAGACATAAAGGTCAAAAATTGGGATAAAGGCAAAGTACTGTGGATTTGAACAAATTGGAATAATTACACAATATGGTAAGACGCATTTTGGCTGAATGGTCAGTATTCGACAGAGGGATGAATGTTGCAGACTTTCCACCCCGTATCTTCATCCTCACATCATGAACCTGCTGAAAGGAAAGAAAAGTTCGTTGGTCCGCAAAGTTCAAAGAAAGGTTGAATGCAGAGCAACATAGAATGGTTCATCAGGGCAGAAAATTGGAAAAATTCGACAGTGGACAGAATTCTTCGGTGTTTAAACGGCATCTGATGGTCTGGCGACTCTGTTGGAGAAAAAAATAAAAAGATTCTTTGTCAAAAATGTTTCAACTGTGCGACTGCAACGAACACAGATTGGATAAATGAAATTGGACACTGACGAAATCTGTCCAATGAAATCAGGTTTCAGCAGATGATGGATGGTATTTCCAGGCTGAAAGAAGAAAAACAATCTGCAACAGAATTTCGAAGCTTGACTGCATGCACAGCTGAAGCAAATTCAAAGCAAACCCAAAGAGAATAAAAATGTCTGACGTCGCTGTGATCCAGAAAAACGAGCAAGTGTGCGAAACATCTCGTTTTGAAATTTGAATGAAAAATAAGGGCTGGACGCGCTGCTCTTTGCGAGGCGATGCTTGTTGCATTATGAGCTGAGACTTGATATCGAAGAAAGAGTTCAAATCACCCCGCGGCCGGCACGTCGTTGGTCGAGGTCAAGCAACTGTGCGGTGTGGAGGGAGGGAACACTGCTCTGTGCTCTCTGAGTATTGCCATCGTTGGTATTGCTTTGCATTCCTGCCGCGCCTCATCGAAGAAGCACTGTGGGATGGATTGCGTGTTGTCCCGTATTTTCCCGTTCGTTTTTTCCCGTAACATATTTTCCCGCCACGTTTTTTTCCCGTGACATATTTTCCCATTTCTTTTTTTCCCGTTTATATTCTATTTTTCCCCATTCATTTAAATTATGTGCATCACCGTTACGGGAGCGATTTCTCCTGTGTTTCACGCCGTATTCATCTGCTTCCATTTGTTTTTAATTGGAGAACTTTTTGTTTTTGTTTTGTTTTTATTCAATTTGACATGTTTTAAACGGATGTGTAGGTACTTTGGAGCGGTGTGCTCCCTGCCCCCAATATTCTTTGGTGCATATTGTTTGAAATTAAATTAAATTAAATTAAATTAAATTTTTCCCGTTTCTTTTTTTCCCGTAACGTTTTTTCCCAGTAACTTTTTTTCCCGTAACTTTTTTTCCCAGTAACTTTATTTCCAGTAACATTTTTTCCCTGTGATTTTTTCTCATTCACTTTTGCGATAGAAAAAGTCTGTGTAGTTGGTAAACCACAATGCGGAATGTGCTCTCATTATAGCAATCATTCAGGTAGATGCGGAAAATTTGAGTTGCTAACTGATTGTGTTTTGTTGAAGTCCATGCCTTTAAACGGTGTCAATGAGTTTTAGGTCTCTGCCACTGGTCCATGGTGAGTTTGAAATTGCAGAAACCTAAAAACAATCCATCATACTACATACTAAATAACCGTGAAGTCAGTTGTGAACATAAATGCAAACATCCACTGGCGTCACGCTTGGTGTGGCCATCTGAGTATGTCCAAGATGGTTGCGATAATTGCAGACAAAGTTTTTTCCAGATGGCGTTCGTGTTAAGAAATCTGGCCGTTTTTAAAAGAAATCTGCCAAGTGCCCTCTGGAAATAATGCTAATGGTGCTGCTGTTAACATACTATTAACATACATTCAAACGATTGGTGATTGTTTTGTAAGTATTGAACTTTGTGGAAATTGAAGATCCCGTTTATTGACCGAGGTTCGATTCTGACCCTTTTGTGACGCTTTTCAGCAATCTGGCGAATAAATAGTAATAAAATTCAAGTTTCGGAGGCAATATTTAAATGAGTTAACCCCATGTACGAAAAGATATTCCATCACTGCTATGCACAAGGGGCAGCTTCGTGGTCCGTCCATTGTTGATATTGTTAATATTGAGGATGGGGGGTCTTCAAAGAGAAATTTGAGAAATGGGAGAAACCTCCTTGGAGTTTTCGGGAAAACTGCTTCTTTGGGAAACTTCAAACACTCCACTGGACATTTCTGTCTTTTGATCACGTCAAAGCCAATGAGAATTGATAGCCTATTATTCAAGCTAACTTGCACCAATTTCAATTACCTACTTTTGGCGCTTGTGCCGATGGTATAACTTCTTGTCCGGATCTCTGTGGCAATATCTCAATGCCCTTGGATCTAGGGCGATTCAGTTGAGACGATACCTCAGGACCAAAGAATTTGAGCTCCTTTTCACAAGTGTTATAGGTATGTCGCACACGTAGAAACTCGTCCTGTTATTCAGGACAACCAACGCCATGCCCCTCTTCTGGAATGAAATTGCACTTCAGAATCAGCACAATGGTTAACTGTCGCGACTCGGACTCGAACTTTCGAATAAGTGGCAACTTTCTGCCGAAGTACTCCGTTATTCTGCTAGCCCTAAGTTACAGGTATCCCTCGAGGAGAGCTTATGAGACCCTTAGAAGGTTAATGTCTCAGCAACCAAAGGCGATGGCTAACCAGCTTTACACAAAATCAGACCCGGTGCACATGCTAAATGTGCACATCTCAGGAAAGACAACAACCATGTACGTATATGACAACTGCCATTCATGCAATGTCAGTTATATTGCTCACGAGGACCAGCGAAATGCATCTTCAAAATCATGAACCCACACACAGGTGACTGCAGGTGCATGCTTGCATGCAGGCAAGTGATGATTTTCAAGTTTGGGATGAACCTATTTGGAACACGAATATATCGATTGTTGAAAATTGTGAGAGGCACAATTGACCGACTAAATCATGGCACGTGTTTGCGGTGTTGATTGTACTGAACCATCTCGTGATTTTGCTGCAAACATGTCCTTATAAACACAATAAAGGTATGCCAACTCCACGGAGGTTTCACAGAGATGCGAAGGGAAAAAATGTAACGGGAAATAAAGTTACTGCGAAAATAAGTTACGGGAAATAAAGATACGGGAAAATATGACACGGGAAAAAACGATACTCTGGGAAAATATGAAACGGGAAAAAAAGAAACTGGGAAAATATGTCACGGGAAAAAACGTGGCGGGAAAATATGTCACGGGAAAAAACGAACGGGAAAATACGGGGCATAACCATGGATTGTCCCGCCATTATTTGTTCGGAAGACAGGCCCACCTGCCCACGCAACAGGCGGCGGTTTGTCTTGTGTGTGCTGTGGAGGAATATCTTGAACGGCTTATCAATGGGAAATGTATTCCTGCTCATGAGGCGATGACAAGCAGAAAGAAAGGAATTTTGTTCAACCAAACTGGTCCAAACCAGCATACACAAATTTTGTCACAGCAATATCATGATCAATGGTGAAAAGCAGGTCGTTTTTTATGAGATATAAGAGAAAGGGATCCAATGCGCCTCGCAAGCTAATTTTCTGGCACTGAAAAGCTGGATCAATATCATCTGGTTGAGATCGCATTGAAAAAAAGAAGACCTGGAAACCACACCCGGCATGAAATTTTATTTTTGCATCGCAAAAGACAAGAAAAAAGCAGAAAAGCACTTTTCCACAAAAGCAGTCGCCGCGCTTTCAGTGCATTTGCAGGTGCCGAGTCCAATTAAACAGGGTCAGAAAGTTTTCTGCTTTGATTGGAGTGCACAATTCACTGCGCACTGGAAAGGTCTGACGGACTTTGACATCTAAAGAGAGATCGGAAAAAAAGTTTTTTTTATCGATTTCATGGAGCCATGCATCATGCCATGCGACACATCACTCGAATCCATATTTTGGGTGCAAAGAACTTTTGTTCGGGTGAAATTCGCCCGATCTCTCTCCCTGTGTTTGAGCATCAGGACACAACACATTCAATTTGATGAACATTGGAGACATTCGCCGCCAATGTGAATTTTTTTCTCAATGAAATTTGTTGAAAAGAAAAAAAATTGATCTTTCTGGGGTGCATCAGTGGAATCACAGCCACACCACCAGATGAAACTTTTGATTGAAAAAAAAGTCGACAAAAGGGTTTTGATTTTTTTCAAATTCTCTTTGGTGTGAATTTTCCGAAAGAACCCCATTTTGCTGGCGAATTTGAGGATTTTAAATTGGAAAATTGGTCAAAATAATCCGCGCATGTTTCTGGATCTGTTATCAAAATTCAAATTTTGTTCAGGCGGTGCCGACAACATCACGTCCCTCAAAAAGGACCCCATTTTGCGTGGTCCGCGAGTCTTTGGGTTGAAAGAAAAGGGTCCAAGAACAGGTGCGAATATATTGCGCACTCATTCCGCGAGTATAGCGGCGGCGGAATTAATGGAAATTAAAGATACTCTTTTGTGTCCGAGATCAAAATCTGACACGTTTAGAACGCTTTGTTGCAATCTGGAGCTTTTAATTCCTGCCGCCTGCATAAGAATAAAAAGAAAGAAAAAAAGTTTCGGAGGCGACAGTTAAATGGGAAAAACACATGTATTGGCACATAAATCCGCCGCCACTATACACAGAACACATAGTTCATTCGCCTTTGAGATTCGTCTGATTCCGGAGGGTTATCTGGGATCCGACGCATCGGAATGCTTCGAAAGCATCGAGTGCATCGGAAGCTTTGGGTTCGCGCAAGCGTCGGAAGCGTCAGATGATTGAGTGCATTTGAAGCGTCGGATGCACCGGAAGCTTCTGATGCATCGGCAGCGTCGGATGCATCGGAAGCTTCTGATGCATCGGAATCGTTGGCCGCATCAGACGGTCGAATCTGATGCGTCTGATACATGGGAAAAGTCGGATGCACCGGAAGGATGCATCGGAATCATCGGATGCATCGGAATCATTGGATGCATCGGAAGTGTCGGATGCATCGGAATTGTCGGCCGCATCAGAAGGACGAATCTGATGCGTCTGATACATGGGAAACGTCGGATGCATCGGAATCATCGGATGCATCGGAAGCGTCGGATGCATCGGAAGGACACATCGGTAGCGTCGACCGCTTCAGAAGGACGCATATCCGTCGACCGCTTCAGAAGGACACATCAGATATGCGTCTGATGCATCGGAAACGTCGGATCCACCGGCAGGGTCGATGCACCGAAAGGATGCGTCGGAATCATCGGATGCATCGGTAGCTTCGGATGCGTCTGATGCATCTGAAGCGTCGGATGCATCGGAATCATTGGATGCATCAGAAGCATCGCGGATTCGCCGGAAGCGTGGATATGCATCATATACATCGGAATCTTCGGATGCGTCGGAATGAGGATGCATCAGAAGAGTCGGATGCATCAGAAGCGTCGGATGCATCGGAAGCGTCGGATGCATAGGATACATCGGAATCATTGGGTGAGCAGGGTGCATCGGAAGCCTCAGATGCATGGGAAGGGTTCACCGGATGCGACTAAAGCATGTAGTCAGGTGTTCCAAAGTCTTGCAATAATTCCACGAGAACAATGAAAGCAATTCAGCGGCCAACAAATTTCTGCCGGATCATTTGATATTTGTCAGTTGGTATTTCTCTATTTTATAAAATTACACAATGAGGTGTATGAGAATTTTATCGAACAGTTTGCGTGCAATACTTGAAACACATTTTGGATGTCTTAATTTCTTTGCCAATGAATGTTAGAGAAATTATATACGCATGGTTTTTCCATAAATTCAGGCCCGAAGGAGAGTTTTTACAATTTAAAAGCGCGCGACAATATCTGTGTCAAATGCGCCGGAAATTGAATCCGTCAGATCACACGTTTTGCGGCGCATGTATGAGATTGGGAGTTATTGCCGCTTGCTGTAAAATCCTTAAAAATCACCTGTTGTGGACTGGTAAACTTCATGTCACAACATGGATATGGAATGCTTTTCCATTGCAAACCGACAACACCGTGACGTATCCATGGCCACCATGCAAGAAAGAATGTTGATGGTCCACCCATTTTCCATAACCAGACAATCCAACGGCCCACTGTCACCATGCCAATGCACGGATGTGGATGGTCCAATATTTTCCATCGCAAACCAGACAACCACATGGCCCGCTGTCACCATGCCATGACACGGATGCGGATGGTCCACCATTTTCCATCGCAAACCAGACAATCCCATGGCCCACTGACACCATGCTAAGACATGGGTGTGGATGGTCCACCATTTTCCATCGCAAACCAGACAACCCTATGGCCCGCTGTCACCATGCCATGACACGGATGTGGATGGTCCACCATTTTCCATCGCAAGCCAGACAATCCCATGGCCCACTTGACACCATCCTAAGACATGGGTGTGGATGGTCCACCATTTTCCATGGCAAAGCAGACAACCCTTGGCCCACTGTCACCATGCCATGACGTAGATGTTGGTGGTCCATCGTTTTCCATTGCAAACCAGCGAAACCTTAATGGCCCATTGTCACCATGTCCCCATCATCCACGACATGATTATGCGCATTTCAGTGTCCCATAACCAATTAGTTTCCTTGACCTGTGATGAGATATCCGTGGTTTATCTCATTACTCACATCGGGAACAAGTGCAAATATCTGTCAAACCATTGCGATTCACCGATACAAGGACTCCATGCATGAGCGAATGGCAAGGGTTATGGGATTCCATGGTACACCGTTTTTCTGCAGCAAACCTGAAAATCCTTTATCCGTTCACAGCTTCGCTGATCTGGAATGGATCTAGGTACAGCATCGGGAAAATTAATGGAGCCACTAACGTAAATTAAATGGCAGAAATGGTGTTGCCTCCATAACTTTCCTTTTCTTGCGTCCTTTTTTACACAAAGTAAAAAGTGTCGTGTTTCATCAACATGTTGTGACATCTGTTTCACAAGTTTTCTTTCACCAATTTTGTTGCATATATTTTAGAAAAAACACTTTCGATTTTTTCTTCTTCGTTTGGTTGGACCACAATTTTCGTCGAGGAATCAAATATTTCATTGACTACCGAAACTGCATTTAGCGTTCCATTAATTTTCACGGCACTGTACATAGCCAAACGCTTTACAATTCAAATCGTCCAAACTCGTGGCACATCGCCATCACTCGCTGATTTGTTGTATTTACATGGCCCAAATTTTTTTCCACAACAAACCACTCAAAATGAAGGCCCAATGTGGATTACAATGGCCCAGCATTTTCCGCTTCCAACCAGTCAAACTCATGGCCCATCGTTGCCAGTTGCTGATCTGCATTTCAATGGTCCATCATATCCACTGAAACCCAGACAAAACCGTGGCCCATCATTACCATTGATATGCATGGGCGACGATGGTCCATCCAAAAACACGAGAAACCATTCATCTCAATGGTCCATTCTTTCTTGTGGTTTCCATGGGCCACTCGATGCCATCACACACCACATCAATCACTGGCCCAGTGTCCCCTGGGAAATCACTGGACCACCTGTGTCCATGAAAAACCAATCAAATTACTGGTCACTGTTGCAATTCAAATGTGTGGGACCGTGTGAAGGAAGTAGTGTTTACTGGTCAGCACATCCCACGGGAAAATGGAATGCTTATGGAAGCCATATCACTCCTGAATCGCAAAACTAAAAGATATCAAAAGTCTTCGTACATGAGGGTTCATTATTAACTCAGGCGCCATTCAGAATCAATGGCCGCATGCCACCGCAAAACATCATGACACTCGTGTGAGGCGTGACGTTACACAAAACCCTGGTGAAATTAGATGCCCCCTGTATTAATTTTAACTTTAAAAAGTGGGTTTAATTTCTGTTCCATTATTTGTGAACTATTCCATATCCAATTTCCAAAACCATTCCAAGCCATTCTCCAGCCAATTTCCAAAAATTAAAACATTTAAAACACTGTAAAACACTTTAAAACATATTAAAAATTTAAAACATTTAAAACATAAATTAAAACAATTAAAACACTTTAAAACATATTAAAACATATAAAACACTTTAATACATATTAAACATATTAA
>JASGXE010012955.1:0-16876 GCA_030068105.1 Sinentomon sp. SZTP_YWyxl
AAATGCATGCTGAAATTGCAAAAGTTATCACCCTCTTGGGGACTCTGTCCCCCAGACCCCCTGCCAGGGGCTCTGCCCCTTGGAACCCAGCTGGGGCGCTGCCCCAGACCCCATACCTGCGGGACTCTGTCCCCCAGACCCCCTGCCTGGGGCTCCGCCACTTGGAACCTCGCTGAGGCTACGCCCCAGACCCCCTTGCGCCCCCTAGTCCTTGTTTTACAATTTAACCACTGCCGCAGCCCACCAATAAAACCTTCATGGCATCAATTGCACATTCATTTAATGAACAACCATGATTTTATGGTGACTGCAGCATAAGTTGATTACCAGGCTGTATCACTGCGCATGACTGCTATTTCGAATAAATTGCCAGGAATTAAGGTTGAGCAAAAAAGTGTCTTCATGATGAATCCCACTTGTTCTTGAACAGCAACCATTGACAGCAACAACTGATAAACCAACCATATCCATTTTCTTTTTCAAGTTATCAAACCACTGTTCATTTTGTGCAGTGTGGAATTAATTCCACACTGCACATTAATGAATTAATTCATTAATTACTCAATGGTCAGAAAACGTTTTCCACCACATTTCAACTGCCTGAAAATTCAGTCAGTCATTTGAATGTTGTGCTTGCCCACCGTCTCTTTTCCATTTCCATGGAAGACAGAGAGGTGCAACGATTGCAAGACCTGAAGTGCAACACCTGAATTTTCGTGCATGCATCATGTCATTAGCGCCCTCTAGTTCTATTTCTGCGGTAAAACCATTGGAAACCTCAACAAACGGATTCAGAGCAGCAGGCATCCGAACGTGTAATTTTAATTTTAATCTCGATTCTCCGGTCGACAATTGAAGCGTTATTGAGACCACTTGAAAACACCCCTGCAGGAATTGGCATAGGCGACTGGCATTTTGAGAAATTGCAAACGAAATCGAGAAAATTACTTGCTGGTGTGCATATCACATTCTCTGAACTGCATGTCAAAAGATGCAACGGTTTCAATTTTGGGTTTTCTGCACTGACTCACCGTGAATTTTGATCGGCACAAGATATTCATGCATCTGAATTTCCACACTTACGGCGGGCACACGATGTTGACGTATAGCGCTATATCGGACATAACGCTATATCTGGGTCGTGCCTTCCCACTCACGAGTGGGAAGGCACGACCCAGGTATAGCGTTATGTCCGATAAAGCGCTATACCTCAACATCGTGTCCCCGCCGTTAGAGTTTTGTGATAAGCTATGACTCACTTCATAGCGTCTTCACCATTCAACATTTTAAAACTGGGAATGGTTCTCAGGCTTCAATTCAAATGCAAGGGGAAATTTTCATTCTCATGTTAAACCAATGAGGCTTATGGCTTTAATCTGTCTTTCTGTCAGTTTACTTTGTTGAGAGAATTTCATTTTTCTTTCAACCATTCTTGGGAGTGCTGTAGTATTTGAAACGGGATTGTCAGGTTTGGTCTCACTTTGCCCTGTGGCTTTTCCTGTTAATTTTTAAAACCTTTTTATTTTCAGTGTTTCCGAAAGGGTGAAGGTGACTGTATCCTTGGCTTTATCTTTCTAATGGAGTTGAGCTCTCCTTTTGTGTCTATTCACAGAATTCTGTGCTTATTGAAGGTTTGTCGGATCTTTTCAACAAGTTGTATTTTGCTGTAGAACTGTGAGCTGAGCTTGAACTGAACTTTTTGCATCCATCATTTTCATGCGAGACCATGGCAAAATTGCTCAGCTCTTGACTCAACAAAGACAGATGCTAAACTTTATTTGTATTCACTTCGATCTCTTAAGGGGGCGGTCGGGTGGTTCCGGTAGCTTTTTTTGTCAAAAATGTTCCTAAAAGTTTGGAATGTGCCCTACACTTTTGGTCTCCAGTCATTCTGTATCGCCTCTCTTCAGATTTTAAGGGTCAGAAATAGGCGCGACGGAATTACCAATTTCTTTTAGCGTAAAAGTGGTGGCATTCTCTTTTTTGGGCTTTTTGGAAATCTCCAATATCGAATTCTCATCTGTAAATATCTCGTAAAACTATTGAAGTTAGAGAAATGATGTTTTGCACCAAAACAACCACAATTGAAAATAACATGGTGGAAAAGTTTCAGTTCAATATCAAAAGGAGAAACAAAAGTTAGCCGTAACCGCCTCCGGCCCCCTTAAAGCTGGGCATGCACAAACTTCACAGCATTGAGGTGAGGTGAATCACATCTTCACAGAGGACAATTTCAAAGGAAAACAATGTATACTTGTTGGCGAAATGTTGTGGTTATTTTAGCCGAATTCTTGGAGTGGACTTCGTGGCCGTCAATAGATAGGTAGGTATTGTCTTTGCAACTGCCTTTTCGTAAAAATTTCGTCAGCGTTTCTATATGATCAGGCGATTCGGTCGTCTGTAAACCATCAAACTGAAGCTGCCCCACTAAAACAAGATGGGAAAACAGCACCGGAATTCAAAACCAATTTGTGCACATATCGCTTCGCCCAGCTGTGCACCTGTAAAACTTCCATATGGTTTTGTAGATTGTGAGTCTCAACACTTTTACTCTTACTTTGTCCTGGACCGCCTCAGGTGAAAGCACACACTCACACAATCTGGATCACCACCACCTCCTGCTCAGTTCTCCTGCTCAGTTGCAGGTGTTCAGATGGTATTTCTCTAATCAAGCTTCGGCATCAATCTGCCATAGAGAGCCAGGCAGCTGATATGCTGCATCATGTCAAGCTATTCCAAATTGCACAATACTGAAATTACTGACCTTGGTATATCCTTGTGATTGAGACTCAAAATTGAGGAGATTGTGGTTGATTTGCCCAGATAAAGAGCATTTGAAGTTCAGAAGGTAGCAGTTAATGCTGCAACTGCTCCGGAAGACATGGCAGACACTTCTCTGTGGCTGTTAGATTTTTTGGATGCTCAGAAAACCAGCGTACCTGACGCAGTGGCGCGGCGTGATCAAATTAACAAGCTACACATTTTTCTTCGAGAAAAACTTCCGATTTTTGATGAGGACGTCTTGCCAGATTTGCCAAATTGACAAAAAGAACAAACAGCGCAATGTTCCAAAAGTGCAGCTAATTAAAAACATGAAATTGGAATTTCGGCAGTGACGACTCTGGAGGGGAACTGAAAAACTTCAAAAGAAAATGCCCTCAGAAAAACCATTTTGACACCTCAGAGGCAAAAGTCTACAAAAAATTACTCTCTTGATAATTTGAAAGGCTCCCTGGGAACACCGAGCATGTCTCTGCAGTGGATCGAAGAAATTTTCACAGTGGCGATTTCATGCCATCCCCGAAAAATAAAAATAAAAGAAAAATAGAAAAGAAAAACAGCATGATTTTTTTTTTCGGGGATCTGTTTGCAAATTAATGAAAGAACCCCAGAGCAGGCAAGGGCAATCCTGCAGTGATATGTGTGTTTCGCAAAAACTCTAAACCATTGGGGTACAAAATCGTTAAAAGGGAGACGAGAGTCATTGGAAAAAAGCCAGGTGAAATATTCGAGCGCATTTGTTGAACACCCTTTGCAATATCTGCAAATGAGATCGTGTTGATTTCGTGCTTCCGTGTGAATGGAAGCTGCTGTGGTGAGGTGTTTTGTTGTCCCTTCGCTCTTCAGTGCTGTGGTAGACAATAATCTTCAGTGTCTTCCTGGGTTGCTTTTGCGTTCTGGATTTGCACCCAGAAAACAGGCTGAAGCTGGGCCAGCTGCAATGTGGGAGGTGAGGCAGGCAAGCGATGCAGCATTATCGCTCTGGAAACACCGAAGCAGAATAGAAAATGCAGTGGCGCAACCAGGATTTTCGTTCGGGAGGGGACCACCAGAAGAAGAAAGTGGAAACGCTGGAAAAATCGCGCCGCAGGCGCGATCCGGGGTTCCAAGGGACGGAGCCCCTGGCAGGGGGTCTGGGGGACAGAGTCCCCCAGAAGCTGAAGAAATTTTTAAATTGAGGTGTTCATTTTGGTGCAAAATTGGGGTTCTCGAGAAGAAAATGGAGTCAAAAGTCGTGGTTGGATTTCCCCTTCGAAGCTTTCATTCAAAACTGCAAAAAGGCAGAATTTTTCTGGTTTCTGGCAGAACTCGATCCTCCATTGGGTTTCCCAAAATCAAATATTCATATAGTTATTGATTGTGATAAATGAAATAATAAATGAAAAAATGATACAAAAAGGAAAATTAGGATGTGCCCTTTGGTAGGTCAGCCCAGAAAGATAAAAAAAATTAGGATTAGATTATGTCGCACAAGGCAGCAAGCTGGTGTCTCGTGTGAGATGAGAAACATGCATTTCACTGAAAGGACCAAATATAATTGGACCCGCAGCTTCTTGTGCCATTCATCAAGTCAAGTGAGCTGCATTGCATTGAAGAATGTTGTTTTGCTTGTGTTTAATTTCTACTGGGTCGCACACGGCACTGCTTAAAAATTCTCTCTGCCAAGCTGATAACGACCTCTAGATCTTCCCTGAGAATTGTATGCAAGGAGAAACAAGGATTTTCTGCACTGCCTTCACTTTACTTTTGGCGCTCATCAGTTGTGCATGGTCAAAAGAATGAAGAAAAAAGTGCGAAGAGTTTTCTCCCTTTTGCTTCTTCTTTTTTTTTTGGATTTCAGGAGGGGACATGTCCCCCACTGGCTGCGCCAGTGCAGAAAATGTCTCCTCCACTGGGACAATCTGAAGCAAAGAACCAAAGACTATCAGAGTTGAGAAGCATGCACTTTGCTTTTCTCTCAGTCTCCTGCGCAGCTTCCAGAGCAAAAGAAAAGTGTGGATGGGCAGCCGAAACATGGGTGCAAAGAGTGTGATATTTATTTTTGATGATTGCCATCTTAGAACAAATGCTTCTTCAGCAGGCTGATTTTAATGAAAAATCTTCATTTGATCACAAAATGCACTGGAATTTGAAACAAGGGTATTTTTAGGGGACATTTTCCACAATTTCCATTTTCCGCACCTGATGCCGCAATTTCCCCTGATGTAGCACCACTGCCTTGATGACAGTTTTGAGCTCATCATCCAAGACTGCCTTTGCGATTTTTCTTCATTGTCGTGAACAGGACAATGAAGAAAAAAAGAACAGGAGGGCATTTTATCCAGGTATAGTGCACTTTTTCCTGCCACATGCTTGCGGGCATTCCTGAGGATGACACAGGTATAAAGTCATCCGAGGATGGCAGAAAGGACAAACTTTTCATGCCAGCAGTGGTAAGTGCATTTGAAAGTACGAGTAGGCAGGAATCCACCTGAACCACTGAGTTTCGAAAAAGGTGGTTCATGGGAAGAGATCCTTAGAGACTTTGTACGTCCCAAATATGATAAACAGAATAGAATGTCTTACTTTTAGCTCAGGCACACGAGGTGGTACACCATCAACGGAATTGTGATGATCATTGTGTTCTTCTTCTGTCGAATATTTTCCTGGTTCTTCCTCATTGGGATCTATGCCAACCGAACACATCAATCATTTATGAGTGTAAGTTTTTCATTTTCGTATTTTCGTTTGAATTTTTTATTCACTTCCGCAGTGCTGTACTCGTATGCAAAACTGACAGCCAAATCATTCATCACAATAATTGCAATTTCTTGTGCATTTTTCGTTCTGCTTTCGATATGTGGCCAAATCAATAAATCATTTTCAATTTTCTAGTGCATTTCCCAGCAGCAATAACAAAAAAAATGCATATTTCATCTGGTGAAATTTTAACTCCCACATAATCGCTCTCCTTCCTTTACGGTCTACTGCTGACTCTTTACAACATCAGACTGATCTGAACAAAATTTCTGATTGGTACAAAAAGTGGGGTATGAGATTGAATGAAAATAAGTGTGTTGTTCTTTGTTTCTCTGCAAAAAAAGCCCCCCATCCTAGTTGTTACTCTGTTAATGGTACCTATAGCCTTGCCTGCAGTTGATAAGACAAAATACCTTGGTGTCACTTTCACAAAGACCTTGAGTTGGGAGGAACATATAAAGCATTCAACAAAAAAGCTAATGCCGCCCTGTATTTTGCAAGGCGTACTTTTTATTGTGCTAGCAAAAAGGTAAAACAGAAGGTGTATTTTTCCTTGGTTCGTTCAATTTTGGAATATGCCTCAACTGTGTGGGATCCCTACTACAAAGTCAGATTGAGGATGAAGAGAGGGTTCAGAGGAGGGCGGCCCGTTTTGTCACAGGAAGATTCTCCCCACTGGACAGTGTGTCCGATATGTTGCAAGAACTGGGGTGAAACTCCTTGGCTTCTCGCAGGAAGGTTGCTAGGTTGGCTGGTTTATTCTTGGGGCTGAATAATGTAGGCGGCTGGTCCTCCATAAAGGAGTTTTTATTGCCACCTAGTCATTTTGGTAGACTAGACCATGATTTTAAGCTCTATTCTGCTGCTTGTCACAAAAATGTGGGGAAGTATTCTTTTGCTGCCCAGACCGTGATTGATTGGAACGCCCTGGGTTCTGAGGTTTTTGGGACAGATAGTGACACAAGACAAGTGTGGGCACCTTCAAGCGAAATGTCATATCTTGGCTGATGAAGTAATTTGACTTTTTGTTCCCTTGTACTGTTGTTATATCACCATCGATGTTTTGTGTTGATTTGCGCCTGGACTCTCGTCCTTGCAAATTAAGTTATTTGATTTGATTTGATTTGATTTGATTTGATTTGATTTGAAGGTTTTATCCGAATAGAAGAAAATTCTAGCTCTTAAAAATGGGGGATCCTCGAAACGCAATTGACAAGAGGTTTAATTTATTTAGTGAACCCTGCGATTTTCAAAAATGAAAAACCGTTTCCCAAAATTACCAAAAAATTCAATGTCATATAGTTAGGCCTAATGACTTGCTTTTCATTAACCGGATTGTTTGGACTTATGTCTCTTGAAAACTACAGATGATGAAACCATTGCAGATTTGAGGCAATTATGCGAGCTTTTGCATCGCACGTCCTTTATTTCGCATGCAATGATAGCAAAATTGAAATTGGAAGGGGTTATCGAGAGACTTTTAAATTACCCTCTGTTTGTTCTTGTGACGAAATTGGACCAATTTTTCATTTTTGCCTTCAGCAATTGGCCAACATGTTGCAATTCTGCTACTGTATGACCCAAGTTTGGGTCGCTTGCAATGCACAAAATTACAAAAACTAAATTAATAATAATTGCAGATTGCACAATGCACTGTGTAATCTTTTTCACACGATGTTGGCTTTTTTATTTTCTTACAGGCTCTGCTTGGCATGGAACGAATTAACCAACTTGGTTTGACACTGATGTTGCTGCCACAGTTTTACTGGTTTACGTTAATGTTGGTAAAGATGTATAAATTCGCTCTGTCTGGTGCCAGCTTAAAGCAAAAGAAATTTCCGATTGCGAATGGAACAGGAGAAACCATCAGAATTTCAGAGACAACACAGCAACTTATGCCAGATACAGGTCAATCGATGCTGCCTTTGAAGTCTGCAGAAGCTTTAGTTGGTCAGGATTCAAAACTGAAAAGTTTGTGATCCGACTGCTCTTAAGAAACTTTCCACTTTTGATCTCCAACGGTTGGAGATGAGCCTCTTGCAAAGAAACTTATCTGTGGATGCTTTTCGGTATGCAACATGTCTTCCAGAGTGTTGAGATTCAATTGTGCTGCATCAATTCAGAATTTTTTGTGATCTACTCCAGTTAATTGGGTCTATCCCATGATCTTTTATCTGCAGAAAAAGGGAAGCCGGAAGAGCTATAGTCTATAAAAGTTAAATTTTATTGGAATGTGTTTTGTGCAACGAGCAATTGTGTCTGCAAGGGCACGAAAAATGTATTTCTCAAAAAGGGCAAAGCATCATTTTTCCAGTTTTGAAAAAGCTGCGCAGTCCAATAACTTTCACCATTTTGTTGAATCGCCCCAGAGACAGCTCCAAAAAGTGTGGTTTTGATTTAAATGTATTTTGACTCCATTTTATCAGTCTTTAGAACTGATCATTTATGTCTTAAACATTAAAATCGCGATTGGTGCGCGACCTCTTCCATGAAACTGAATCCATCTAAACGTTCAGTTATTCATTTTTGCAGAGGGCGGAGCATAGCAAACAATTTTACATACGTTCTCGATGGACAAAATCTTATCCCCCAAACTGACTCATCATTTTTGGGAGTTGTTTTTAATTGTAAACTTGATTGGTCCCGTCAGGTTGCAGCTGTTTCGAAAAAAAGCCAATCGTTCACTTTGTTTTGCAAAACTGAATTTTAGAAAATGTCGAAAGAAACTTCGCGAGCTTGCCTACTTTACTTTGGTCAGACCAATTCTTGAGTATGCATCAACGTCTTGGGATCCTCATCTCACTTCCCATTGTGATTCTTTGGAGCGTGTTCAAAGACGCGCTGCTCGCTTTGTTGTAGGGGACTACCGCAAATGGAGCAGCGTTACCGCAATGATTGCCCAGCTCGGTTGGCCTAAGCTTGCTGAGAGAAGAAAGGTCCACCGCATTTTGTGTCTTTATCGAATCCTTGGCAATTCCGGGGGTGGGGAAATTTGATTTCCTTGATTAAGCCTCCAACTTTTTACAGTCGCCATGACCATCCTAATTAGAAAAAGCCGTTAGCATTCAAGAGAGACATAGGGAAGTTTTCCTTTATGTCCGGAGCAATAGCGGACAGGAATTCACTCCCAGTCAGGGTGCGATTTGTAGGGGGGATACGGGGGTATTACCCCACAGTTGAAAAATATTTCACCCAAAATTGAGGTATTTTATGCATAAATATGGGTATTTTGCCCTAAAAATAGAGGTTTACCCCCTCAGTTAACTTTCAACAAATCGGTCACTGCTCCCAGCCTCTGTGCTGTCCCAACCTTTAAGTACATCAATTCAAAGGCGCAGGCTGCTGTCCCTGTTCTAAATTGAGTTTCTGGCCAAATTTGATTGGACCTGAAAGTTTTCGAGTAGATGTTCTGTTTTTCTCCATAGGAATTTGAAAATTTATCTTCGGATTTCAAACTATACACGAATTACTCCATAAACCCAGAATTTATGTCTCTCAGCAACATAAGTTGTCATGAAAGGGAAACACATTTTTGGTCTTGCTCTCGTCTTTGTAATTTGTCTGCCCCATTTCTCATGCCTGTTTTTCCCGTTTTATGACGTTTCTTATTGTTTTTTGTGCAAAAGTGTTATTGTTATTGTTTTGTATGACAGTGGGGAAACCCCCACAAAATACAATCAATCAATCAATCAAAGTCAAATATGCATTCGTTTTTGGCCACTATTTGGCAAGAACTTCTTTTTCCTTGCATGAGAAGCTTCAGCAAAATCAAATCCACCTTGATAGTGGGTGTAAGGTGCACCTTTCTAATTAATGGTAAAGGAAACGAAACGATGTTGAGGTTAATCAATTATAATAAACAGCTTCCGAAGTTCGCATGTAGTCATATCAGATTTAAGATTTTGATTAGATTTTTTGCCAGATATCACAAATTTGTCTCTTCTGCAGGGTGAGTTTGAAAGGCATGTCAATACGAATATGATTGTGACGTGTTCCTAACACCAAGACGAACAAAATATAACAAATTCTTTGTTCTTGATTCTTCATTCTTGAGAACTTTGTAAAAATTCTAAATTTGTTCTGAATTTATGGGCCCAAAAGGTCCCCAAAAATAGCCCAGAGGGTGAAAGAATAAAAAGTAAAAGTTGAGATGGAGCTTTCATTCAACTTCACCAAATTTGTTCACCAAGAAAGAGCGACCATATTTGAAAAACTGCCTCTTCAAATTTTATGGGCCCTAAAAGGTCCAAAGTGGCACCGAAGATGGTTGGCCAAACCCGATATACAAAACAGCAAAAGTTGAAACAGAGTTTTCGATTTCACCATGCTTGTTCTCATTGCCCTCGTTCAGCTTTATGGGCCCTCAAAAGCCCCAAGAGCCACCAGCAAACTTTGATCTACGAATTTTTGGCACCTTATTAAGTGTGGTTATGGGGCCTTTGACATCCCATAAAATCTGGCAGGGCAATTTTTCAAAAAAGGTCGCTGGCCATCTTTTTGTTTGTATTGCCATGAGAAACAAATCTGGTGATGTTGAAGGCTCAACCTCAACTTTTATTTTTTTTATAAATTTACCCCCTCTGGGCCATTTTGGGGGCCCATAAATCCAGAACTGGAAAAATTAAAAAAAAACTTATATTTTGTTTCTCGGTGTCAACAATGCCTCACATGAAAACTAAACACGCCTACCCTGCAGTTGTGATTTATCTGAGAACCTTGCTGGTTTTCTTTGCGGGCATTCAGTTGTTATGTTTGTTCCCAATGGAGGTTTTAATTTGATGAACTCATTACTCCAAACCAAACGACAAATTAACATTATTGTTAGCAGATTTCCTTGCTGTTGCGTGCAATGCAATGTAATTTCTCACTGATTAATGATTGTTGTTTCCAGAAATGGTGTAGGCAAGTGTAAGTGGCAGAATACGGGAGTGTTAGAGTGATTAAGACAAAACGAAGTAAACTGCTGTGATTGATAAAAACTTAACATTTCTAAACACAAAATATGACCTGTTACAGTGAATATTGTTGATCCGAGCTTAATCGGCAAAACTAGGCTAATCTTTGCATTGCGTGGTGAGGATTTTTATGATGTTTAAGTTTGTATTTACAGATATGCATTAGTACTTGGATCTGTAGATTTTCTCCAGATAGGTACAGTGGCAGTGGTCCAAAATTGACTCTCAACTGTGCCTCTCCAAAGCAGTTTTTGTTGAGGACAGCATTCCTTCACGCTCCAAAAATTAACCGACAACTGTTGGAATTGCAGTTTACGTTGCGACTGTGGCATTGTCTTTCTTGTTCTCCTGGGCTCTTTCATCCAATTTGACATCACTGGTTTCCTTCTTTAGCCGTTGTTGTTCAATATCATGATAGCACGATCCGTACGGATCACCCTTAAATCCTCGGTTGCACAAGCACACGGCTATGTGGTTCTTGACCTCACATCCGGCATTAACTCCGCATGCACCGATGCAAGGATCCTGGCAGTAGTTGTTCTGACATGCCTTGAAGCTGGGACAGTCGGCGTCTGACTGGCATTCGCCTCTGTTACAGCGGACCAGGGCATCTCCAAAGTATCCTGATGGACATGTGCAAACAGGTCGATCCTTGCCAGTGTTATCATGACCTGGCCGACAAATGGCATCAGTTCCACACGGGTTTGGCGAGCAGAGTTCAGCTGCAATGAAGTATTTGTTACAGAAGATAAAGATAAATTCTTTGTTATTTATCTCATGCTTTTCTCCCACAGGACTCCTCTTCGCAAAATTTCAATCACGTGTTTTGAACCAATGGACAAATATGGAAAATCACCAATATTCTTGCTGAGTTCCTATCTACACTTTTTTATTCTGATTTGATTGTGCAATTGCCTGTGGATGGGTCCAAATCTGAGAGGATCCAAATGTGATGGGTCCAAATCTGATTTCCATTGCATCAGAGAGAGGAAACAGCTTACGAAGGGGCAACCTGGGACCCTTCATGACAATTTTGTGCACCTTGTATCATCTTACTGTCAGGTTCCCATCATCTAGAGTGTCAAGATCACCGCACGAGGCAGGAACGGCAGAGACAGGAGGCCTCTCCCATTTGCGAAATGGGAAAAGGTGGCATCACAAAAAAGTGGATCAATCAATATTTCCAGAAGGGGAAACTTCAAAACTTTCGATGAAGTTTGGCAATACACGTTCCATGAGGTCCCGTCTTGATGCATAGTGGGAATTCTGATTTTTCCGACACAAAGTCAAATTCTGATGTCGATTTCAAACAAAATTGATGATGAATTCGCCACATATTAACCTCCCTCGTGGTTCATTCTGCGGGGGAAGTTCATTCTGGGAGGAGGTTCAACACGCGTGGTTCATTCTTAAAGTGAAAAGACGGACAAAAAGTACAATGAAAGGTGGTGAAATTGATTTTTTCTTGTACTTTAGTGCTGTCATTCATTCAATTGATGCAACATCTCTCTTGTCCCCACACCATGCACTTGTCCTTGCATTCATAATCCTCAACTATTGATGGTTCAGTGTTCAAATATCAGGATATGGAAATTGTATGATTTGTTTGAAATTGAAATAAATTGGAAATTGTCTAATTTGTTTGTATGGTGAAATACCTGGCTCAAATGGTCGACATCTATCAAATGGATGGCCAGTATATCCCTTTGGACAACTGCAGATTGCCTTGTGGTTTTCGACACGACACTCCGAATTTACTCCGCAAGCACCTGCACAAGGATCTGCACACTTCAGCTTAATGCAACTCCTGTGGGCTGGACAGTCTCCGTGAGTCGTGCATTCAGGATAACAACGAGTGTATGGATCACCCTAAAACAAACAAAGAAGGCAGTTCGATCATTCAGGGGTGGCGAATTTCTAAATTCCAAACAAATCGCCAGAATTTCGACCAATCAGGTGCGTAACCAAATTAAAATCGCGAATATGACATCAAAAGCTAATCTGACCGAACCAAACCCAACCAAACCTTTCCTTTTTCTGGTGTCAACAACTGCCACTGGTGTCAAAAAACACTTCGGCATTTTTGAAAAAAAAATCTAAAAATATTTACCGCAGGATTCGAACCACCATCACCGTGACTTCCGCATTTGCAGCCGGTTCTCTAGACCACTCGGCCACACAGGCTGCCGGAAATCGCTTCGGAAATGTGTATTCATGAAACTGTTTTTGTAATTGCGTCATTACGATTTCGGTCGCATCCGATTGGTTGAAATTCTGGCGATTTGTTTGGAATTCAAAAATTTGCTCGGGGGTGACCAATCGTGTTTTGGAATTTCGATTTGAAAATTTTTGTTTTTTTGTTTTTTTTTTTTCTGTTGCTTTGACAAAAGTTACTTAAAAACCATCAAGTTACTGAAACCACCTGAAATCATCAAAGTTACTTAAACCACGCTCATCGTTGTTTGATTCTGTTTCTGCTTATTATTTCATGTTTTCAATGGTTTTAGTAAGAGCTGTATTTCACATTGGCGGGCCAATTAGCGGCAGCTCTTCAGAAAACCTGAAAATTGTTCTTGAATATTTCTTTGATTTTCACAAAACGCTGTTTTCATTAGAATCACACTCCCTTGAATTCATGTATCTCAGCTAGTTTTCACTGCCGAATCTCAAACATTGGCACCATTATGCAAAACTTTCTTACGGGAACTGGTGGCATAGTCGGATTTTGAATTTTTGCTTGATTTCACAGTTTCAGGCTCTTTTATTTCTAAAAGCTGCAGTAGAACTTTTCCAGCACATTCCAAGTTAGTGGTCGAAATTACAAAGCATGGTAAGAAAATGAGAAATCGGCTGCTGTCACCATTGCAGTTTATTTGATGCTTCCTTCTCTGTCATGCAAAATTTCATCATGATTGGACAGTGTCCGCACCGCCAGCACTGATTCTCCCAATTGGCTGTTTATAGCATTTTTATCAATTTTATGAGAAACATGAAAACCAGGAAAAAGGCTTCAGGCAGGAGCAAGACCTAACTGTCTACGTTTGTGCAAAAATTCATATCTAACTCACGAATTGCGGATTTAAGTTTCTGCCTTGAAACCTTAAAATTCACTAAAATATCACCCTTACCGGGAATTTCGACGATTTTATCTCCATGGTGTGAGTTGAGCCGACGTTTCGGGCGCATCGCTCGTCCGTTATCAAGACGAGACTGACCGTCAGTCTCGTCTTGATAACGGACGCGCGATGCGCCCGAAACGTCGACTCAACTAACACCATGGAGATAAAATCGTCGAAATTCCCGGTTAAGGGTGATAATTTAGTTTCAGACACATCTCCAAGTTTCCAACCCACTGTTTACAGTTTGTCTTAAAATTCACCTTGGAATTTTTTGTTCACAGCTTCCACCCCGTACGTGACTTTTTTCGCGAAAACAGTCACGGAGTTGCAGCTGTTGCGCAGTAAAACTGAAATCAGGTTGGAGTTTCCACTTCATACGCGGAGAGGACCAGGACCGAAGAGGTAACTTGGCAGAGAGCTGAGGCTTTTGTCAAGGTGGACTGCAAACAAGAACGCGCTTCCTTTCTGAGGAGGTCCTCCGCTGTTTGAATCGAACCAAAACAATGACCTCTCATTACTCGTCACCAGCTGGAAGCTGGTCCTACCTCACACATCAAGCTGGTTTGGATTCTGTACAAAGATACATTCCCAGTATCTTTTGTTTTTTCAGTGCTTCTGCCTGAAGGTGGAACTTGGGAAGTTGTTTGAGTGGGCGACACAAATTACGTTTTTTATTTATCTTTTGCCTTGAGATCTTTTGTAGGAGGCACTGTTGCGCGAACTCCAAACATGGCAAGCCGCATCAGGCAGGAACTGGGGGAGGCTGAACCCCAAGGTGCAGCGGCGAACTACCACAAACGTTATGGAAACACAAACGAGGCTGGGTTGGGCATGAGCAACTATCAGAAGAGGCTTCTCTCAGGCAGGATGGATGTATTGCTTTCATGAGGCCGGAGAGGACGCTGGATCCTGTTGGACCCTAACCTTGACATTGACATCTGTAGGCGTGGCCCAATTTGGACGATTCCATTGCATAAATAACTGAAATTTGAAGGGTTTTTAATCTAGACGTGGTTCAGATACGAGTATGTATACGAACCAAATATTCTGCGGGGCAAGTACAGACAGCCCTGTGATTGCGAATATCACAGTTGGCACCTTCTCCGCATGATCCAACACAAGGATTCTTGCATTTGAACTCGATGCATGCCTGGTGAGACGAGCATTCCTGGTCAGTGTCACATTCATGTCGACATCCTGAGAGCGGATTGCCAATGTACGATGGAAGACATGAACAGACAGCTCTGTCGGACTCAACCCGACACTGAGTGTTGACTCCGCAAGGACTTGGATGGCACAGCTCAACTGCAGTTCAAGGAACATTTTAGAGAATAAAAGTGACTTGCAAGACTCAACAAACTGAAATTGAACACAATATCAAATCACATTTCTACACCATGAAAGTGGTTAGCAGGTACGCACTTGACTAATCCCCTCAGTTTGTTGTCGTTCGCTGCGCCTCTGGAGAATCACACTTCTTGAGTCAATTGAGATTCCACTCCAGACACTTGACTAAGGGTGTGCTGTGATATCCCCAAAATGCAGTGCAGGGCATCAAATTGGGGGATTAGTCAAGTGTGTGCCTACCAACCACTCTTCATTGTGTCATGCCATACTCGGTACTCCCCTCAAAGAAAACGGTGATGAGCAACTGTGAAAAAACTTCTCATCAGTCGGGATTGCAAGACGGTGTCTCAACTCTGACATGGAAGGAATTTCTGTGTGATCTGTCAGAAACGTTGAGGGGTCCTTCCATTTTTTGTCCCCTTCGACACAAGGCGATTGTTGAAAAATCGAAATGATCCAGAAAAGAAAATATGCCTCATTCCAACAGCATTTGACACAGCACAAATTTTTTGATGCTGCCAATGGCTTTTACTGATTCCGATACCATCATAGGGTAAAGGTTGGTCTGTTCTTAGGGAAGTCAGTCATCCTAAAATTCAACGCAGCACAGTTTTGACATCTCAAACTTCTAATTATCTTCCAACTTCACAAAGTAACTTCTTCAGGGTGTCTGCAAACCTGGAATTGTCATGGAATTTTTTTTCAATCTGGAAAAGTACGGGAATTTTCGAATGTTCTCTGCAAAGTCGGGGATTTTTTTTTTTAAATTTCTCTTTCTCTTGCAAGTAAAGTCTCTGTTTCTTTAGAACAGGGCTTGACAGGATTTCTTCATCTTTTTCTCTTCTTTGTATTGTCACGCAAGTTTTGTAAAAATAATTGCCCTTGCAAGATACTCATTGGATAGGTCCGAGGTGCAGGTGACTTGATTACAAAATGACTGTCTTCAAAAATATTAACTCAGTTGGATTGCCCCTGGCAATTCATTCGGATTGCCTCTTGAAACTCATTTAGATTGCCTGCGAGTGAGCCGTTCCGAGCTCCTATCATTTCGGTGCGATCACTCGGATCAGTCAGAACCAACTACGTCGAACTTTTCTAAAGCAGGGGCCACATTCATACACAAGGTAAATTTTACGCGAATTGTTCTTACATGGTCTACAGGCGCTGAATGGATCACCCTTGTAACCACGAGGGCACTTGCATATGGCCACGTGGTTTTGTACGTCACACTCAGCATTGATGCCACAGGCTCCTGTGCATGGACTGACGCAGTGGAAATTCTTGCAGGCTTGATGACTTGGACAATCTTCACTGGCTGTGGAAAGAAATTATGCAGGAAAATCGAATTTCTATTTGCAATTTTTGGTATCAAAATATAGCGTGAAATTGGTTTTGTTCAATGCAGTGATAATGATGAAGAAAATGATGCTTGATTGTATTCAATTGTGCTTGGATGCTTTTATTTTTATTGGGACAATGGGTCAGAAATCCGAGTTTATCTCGACTTTGATAGTTGGACAGATATCATGGTCATTTATAAAACAGCTCTCCAAAAGAAAACAAAGTCCGAATACCAGTTGGCAAGCAGTCGAAAATGTTTTTAACTCGATGTTCTACTCTTTTGGCAAAATATCGTCTTGAAGTGTGGTGAAATGCCAGGAAATGTGATTTGAGAAAGTTGGAAATTCCTGCTGAAAAAATTGTCATCAGTTTCCATTGGGGCATCGTGTGCATCCTGGAGTTTTCCCAACAGTCATGAAAATTTTGCACAAACAACAAACAAGTACAAAATTCGATAATTGTTCACCCAGAAACAAGGCCACGGGGCAGCAGTACGAGACCTCACTGGTGAAAGGTGCGTCCCCAGGTGCGTCATTTCGGGCAGCGACTTATCCTACTGAGAAATGCCCCAAGCGAGGGACCGGTGACTGGGCA
>JASGXE010012956.1:0-22350 GCA_030068105.1 Sinentomon sp. SZTP_YWyxl
TAGTTATTTCTCCATGTTAGACGAATTTCGTACAGGACCCTGTGGAAAACTCGTCAAAGCAAACAGGGTTTGTCAACAAAAGCTTATTCGCCTTGGGGGATAATCATCATCGCCAAGATAAATTTCTTTGCAAAAATATTCTCATTTCTTTCGGCAATGCAAACAATGGGATGTGCGTTAATTTGCTATCAGCAAAACTGAAAAATAGCTCCTTTGCGCGATTAAAAATAACAAGGCGCCCTTCCCCTTTCCATGACGAACGATTAATTCAGGCACCAATGTCGTCTTTACCCAGGCCTATTTTTCAAACCCACTGTGTGCTCAGAAAGCCGTGCAATAAAGGTGCTTTTCGGCGTCTGTGTTCTTCTCCAACAACACGCGCTAACAATTATCCCTATACCCTCATACAATTCTCAGCGGAATTTTTCACCAAATAAAGTTCGCCTGTCTGCAAAAAGGCGTTAAGAGCACCAAAAACACCTCATCAAAAGTCTTCAAACATAGAGGAACTCAGGTGCCATTTAGAATCAATGGCATCATGCGCCGCAAAACATCATGACACTCCTGATGTTTGTCATGATCATCAGGAGTGTCATGATGATCATGACACTCCTGATGATCATGACACTCCTGAGAGGCGTGAAGTTGCACCAAGCCCTGTTGAAATTAGTTAGCCCCTGTTTTTATCAGTAGGGCCTATTTGGAATATCGTCTATGTTCGAGGACTTTTGATATGCTCCGTATACAGCCTGCTGTGACAAAAAGGTGCTTGTAGAGTTTATTGAATGCAGACTCTCATGACTCCCATGTGACAAAACGATTTTGGGGCATTGTTCTCCTTGCGAGCCCAAGGTGTGCATTTACGGTTCTGCCGAGCCACCGGCCGTATGGCTGTCATGGCTCATAATGGCAAATGATGATGATGGCAACAGTTCCAGAGTTTTTCTACGCACAAAACCTGTGAATCGCCAAACAAACACAATAGCCTGAGAGAAAAAGTTTATCGACCTTTCACGGCAGAAATTCACAGATGCCAAGAATATCTTGCTCGGAAATTCATGCATGCATAATCTGGTTTTTGTATAGATACACGATTTCCCAGCACCCTGTGAGGCACTGCACGATGACGTCTAGGCTATTCGGCAGATTTTTTCCCTTTTGTGTGCAGAGAACCTTCCTATCGACCTCGCAAGCCTGCAAAATTATCAGAACAGAATCCCGGAAGGAAGTTATTGCTTTGATAGATCGACTTTCATTTGCGTTTTTTAATGAAGTGTTCATATTTGTTAGCTTTTTCAGGACATTTATTTGCATTTTGAGTCGAGCGAGACGCGACGAAATATGGGTGGACGCAGGTGTGGTTCTGTGTTTTATCGCTGTTTACAACGCTTCTGCAGCCCTAAAAAATAAACGTTACTTCGTTAAAATAACAAATTGCTGTATTATACGGTGCTTATCAAAAGTCCTCTAACATAGGTGATAAAAGTACTGTTATAACACAGGGGCCATCTAATTTCAACAGGCCTTGGTGCAACTTCACGCCTTACACGAGTGTCATGATGTTTTGCGGCGCATGTTGTCATTGACTCTAAATGACGCCCGAGTTAAAAATGAACTCCAACGTTCGAAGACTTTTGATAAGGAGTGTAGGCCTATTCACTGTGTTCAGCAGGTGAATGACTACGGTTCTGTTCTACGGTACTGTTCAGTATAGGTGAATGACGACGGCCCGCATTCTCAGATGGGTTCCTGTTGTCAGAACAAAGGGGGTAATAGGACAACCATTTTATTCCCACGAAATTTTGGGACGCCCATTTTATACCCAATATGGGACTGAAAATATTTCTGTCCCATAATTTCGAAAAAAAATGGTGATCCCATCCTTAACATTTGTGTCATCCTGCGGTCCGCCGTCAGTCGTTTGACTGACCATATGGCAGATACCATATATGGCTGTGTTCATGAGGATGGTCTGACATTTGAAACCGTTTTTCACTTGACTGCAGCTGACGACTTCCTCGGACAGTGTGGACTTCAATGGAGAAATTTTATTCGCAATATGAACGCCAAAACGCAGCTCCCAGCTCATAATTCCTTCCACAAGAGTTGTGCTGACTTATGAAAACCGACCTTGGTTTGTGCGATTTTCCGCACATACTGTAGAGTAGAGCGGATGAGGGATGAAAATCCATTATTTTCTCGAGTTACTTTGACGGAAATACTTTAAAATACTTCGAGAAATGTAAGATACAAATATATTTCCGCGTACAGCGTGAGGTAATGGTGTCGTTGCAATTTAGTGCGGGATCTGCTTACGTCAAACCTGTCTGTCATGTAAGTTATTGCTGTGTTCGTAATCTTTTCGTCCCAAACATTGTAAACAAGCGGCCGTATTGCCATGCAACTCACCCTCAGGTTCAACCCAATCTGCCAATTCAACAGACGAATGCATCTTACGCAACAATGGAAAAGGAATAAGCGCTGTACATAGAAATGAAATTTTCGCAACACAAATCTTTCATTGAAATTGACAATTGAATTGGACATGTGAGTTGTAATGGGGAATGCGGCCGAAGATCTCTTGTTTTTTCGAATTTCCAGAGTACAAACCGGGAGCAACGCAGTGCGGACCGCGCATTCCTCACGGCCGAGTCCTGGAAACAATCCATTCCTGGTGCAACACCACAGTCAACATTCTCATTCCATTTCTGACCATCGTGTTCTGCTACAGCAGAATATTCGTCGAGACCAAGAAGCACATGTCAAGGATGGTCGACACAAGCAACATTGACGAGCAGAAGATATTCCAACAGCAAAAGAGCATTACAAAGACATTACTGGTTGTTGTGATCTGTTTCGTTCTATGTTGGACACCCTATACAATCTATTCCATCACCATGGTTACAAGCCAGAGGCTGTATGTCCTCCCACTGATTGCAAATCCTTTGGTAAGTTAGAGCGAACCACCCACTCGTATTGTAGATCCTATGTCTAACATCCACCATTTTGTCGACATTTTAGCTTTTTATTGCGCAAAAACAACCTCCTGATTCAGACGGTGGCCGGATGTATAGGCGAACAGTGGATAACTGATTCGCAGCATCGCATTGGAAAACGAGAGCAGAAAGTTGGTTCATAGATGATGCTCGGGTCATTTGAAACTGATACCTCGAAGTTTTGCATTGCAAACATTTGTTCCGAAGAAAGCTCCAAATTTGTCTCTAAATCTTTTGGATCAACCTTGTGCCTTTCCGTGCAGAGATTAGAGAGTCGTTGTCCTATCTGAATCCAGAGACTCCAATAAAATATCCGCCAGGGAACAATAAGGAAGGAGAAATTATACTGTTTTCAAGATTTATGGTTTTCAATGGCTCAGGCCGGCCCTATACAGACAGGTCACAGCCTCAGTCTGACCTAATGGGTGAAAATTGCTGCATGTGCTGAGTGCTCTGATTAATTTTAGAAAATCGCAGAATTGTTGGTTTTGCACGCGGTATCATCAAAATATCACTGGCTCCTGACGTTCGAAACGGGTATGCAACGCACATCACACCACTGTGTTTAGCCCCTGCCGTTCAAATTGTGCGCAGCGGATGCTTTCAATGAGAATACAACCAAAGAGATGTTGATCGCTTTGGATGCACCGCAATGAACAAAGACGACGCTTTCCAGTTGGAGTGCAGGCGGTAACGGATGCTCCAGCCATCGATAGACCTTCTCATAAACGCATGCGAGTGAAATTTTAGGTACATAAATTGAAGCTCATGTTCTGTTCTCGTCGGCCTTCTTATAATGGTTACCCATTTTCGCAATCCCCATTATCGCAATCTGCTTTTCCATGCAAGAAAAAGGGAATTTGAAATTGTTATTTTTAGAACACTTTCTTGCTGAGTCATTCTCACCTGCCCGGTGCGTGTCAACTACAACTCGGGCATCGTGGCCAGGTCTGACGTTGTGACATGCTCCGGATTTATTCTTATGGCGCGAAAAGGGGGCGAAGAGGAGCTTGAAAATTTTTACCTGCCAACTGTTTTCATTTCCTTCTAAAGACACGTAGATAGAAATATGGCATGATGAGATCAAGATTGGTAAAAAATGGCCACAGAATTCCAAATCCTTTCAGACTTCTGCGTCTAAAAGTCCATAAAACAGTGTCAACAACAGCAGACAGCTGACATTGACATAATCAAAAGCTTTTTACCAGAACATTCCTTGCACAAACTGGCGCGATATGCTTAGAGTCTTTCATTATGAATAAGGCAACCGAAGCTTTTTAAGAAAATAATGCCAAGATGAGGCCCCAACGCGGGTTATTATCAACAATTTTAGTCGGGTGTGGCGAGTGTTGAAAGAACTTTCTCCAGAACAACAGGGATAGATAACAAGCTTTCAGGTTTGTCATATTCGTATCTTATTTCTTCGGTATAGGAACCATCAACAAACACGCCATGGTGAGTGAGTGAGTGAGTCCATACCGGAATGGCCTGTTGCCACTCTGCCATGAAAGCACTTTACTTTATTTATACTCGACTCCTGAAGCGAAAAATAAAATTGATTAGAAGAGTCTATTCAGATTCGCCCGTGAAACCAGGCGTTGCAAAAACAACTGCTACAAGTTGAAAACAAAAGGCGCCTTGAATGGTAATGTCCAGGCAAATTGGCTTTGTATTTTTTTCTCTGAGATTTCTGCCAATTTTGATTAAATAGGACGAAGGGGATTGCCAGTCCCTCTGGGGATGTAGGTATCTATGCAGTGGAAGAAATTTTAATGTGGCCACGAACACGTGTTTTTTATTTATCTGTTGCCTCCATCATTCAAACAGAAATAAAAATCACAAAAAATGTTCAAAAAGAAAAACTTTTACGTCACCTGCGCGATGTTAAGTTTTTCCAAAATTGCATCAGTGCCTCGTCTGATACGTAGGTATCGTGTGCGGCTGGTCCATTTGCTCACGTGTGTGAATAGGTAACCACATTTACATTTTTTCTGCCTGTACGAGCACTGCGCAGGTAGGTATGTACCTACTGTGACGACGGAATTCCCTTCCGCACAGGCCTATATACAGGGTGTCCCAATAAAAATGTAAGTGAACGCAAAACACTTTTTTTGTAAATGTTGAATTTGTGATTTATTCATCCAGCATTCGAACTTCCGACCTTCTGTGGTTTGAAGGTAACTCACCTTCACAATTCCAGAAGGTCAAAATTTCGAACGCTTGATAAATCAATAAAAAATTATAACATTTACAAAAAAAGTGTTTTGCGTTCACTTACCTTTTTATTGGGACACCCTGTACATGTAAAAAATTGCGACCGTTCAGATTTTAGAAAAAAGTCCATGCCTATTAAATGGGACACCTGTGTCAATTCCGGGGAAAATTTCCGAAAAGAAATCCGAACTGCGGTTGGGCAGACAAGTTGGGCACATCTGTACACGCGCCTCTTTGCAGGAAGGGGCGCTAAAAAGAACCTCGGCAGATGCGCAGATCTGCTGGGGACCGGTGACTGGGGCAGAACGAACTGAGGCAGAAGTGGACTGAGGCAGAATTTTTGCATTTTTGGAGGCTGATTTTTTTCATTTCTGTGGGTTAGGTTAGGTCAGGTTAGGTTAGGTTAAGTTTGGACAGGTGTAAGCTACCACCTCCAAGCAAAAACTCCCTCCAAAACTCCCTCCTTTGTCCAATTCTACCTCAGTCCAATTCTGCCTCAGTCCACTTCTGCCTCAGTCCGTTCTATCCCAGTCCCCCGATCCATCTGCTGATCTTTTTCCCATGGTTACTATAGGTGTAGGTACATATAACGCTGTCATCGCCTTGTCAAACCGCCTATCCAAGTCGCGAACTCCACCATCACGCGCTTTTTGGCGAATTTCTCACTGTTCGAATCCTCAAACTCTGTCAGGATAGGAACCATGCGTAATGTGGGCATACACCGCAATTTCTTCGGCGGGCCAATGGCTTCTCGCAATAAACATCTCGTCTCTTGCTTTCAGTAAAATTGAAAGAAAATTGCACATAGAGCAGCAAAAGGGAACAAACAAATGGATAACTCTTCAACCAAAAACAAGTACCTATACAGCTCAATTCCACTTGAAGATATGAGCTGAGAATGCTTCACATCACTTCCATTTAAATACACATAAAAACTTTAATTTCTATGCCGAGAATGAAGTTTTCGACCGAGTTTTCATTGTTGAAAGAATTTTAAATTCACTCTGAGCACACTTGGGAGCATTCTTGGCTCATATTTCAAGTGGAATGAGGAATATTGCAGAAGACTTCCGACCAAGCCGACCAAACAAGACAGAAATTCTCAGCTTCAACAAAATGGATCCCTGTTCCGTGTTCGAGAAGCCCCGGGTGAAAGGGTCGCGAAAGTTGACCGACTGCATGAACTGGGTTCGAACAAATGGGGGAATTTTGTAAAAACTTCCGGCCAGTAAAACCGCAGCCAATTACAACTTGGGCACAAACCAGATGCACAGGACTGACAACAGAGTCGGAAAGCGGCAATAGCATGCCGCTTTCCGACTCAAAGCAAAATTATTACAGCAAAATTATCGCAAAATGATCAAAACACATCAGTGAGAGAGTTGAATCGCGTCGGAAATAGGTACCTACTCGTACATCAGCAGATCAACTGTATGTGTGTTGTTCCATCCGTCTTGCTGTCCTCCAGCAAAAGAAAACTTGTGAAAAAAAGTCAAACTGCGGCAGTAGGTCCGAAGAGTTCGTGCTGAAAAATTCAGTCATGGGTTTGCCTCGGAAAACAAACTGAGTTTGTTGGAAGTCGAAAACGTGACTCTCTTTCGAATCGCAAGGCTTTGATTTCGAATTTGTTGTGCTTAGATCAGAAAGCGCTGTTCTTTATTGCAATTTAAATTATTCAAATGTGCGTTTTAAATATCAATATTTTTCTCAGGAATGCAATAGGAAAGACAAACAAATGCGACAACCGCACCTCAAGAGAAAAACAGGCATCATCGAAACAGAAAAATATTGACATTCCCTTGAACTGATTTCTCTCGTTTTTTTTTCTTTGGATGTGTTTTACGTGTTTTGGTTCGCAAGCATATGAAACGCGTTTGCCTAAATATGTTTTGCCTAAAAATAGCGTGAACATGAACTGCCACACTCGCGGCCTTTGCTAATTGGGGGGACAGCTAGCACGGCAATTCTGAACCTGGTGGAGAGTTCCCAAAACGGCTGAAATCGTGGATTTCAGAATCACTGTTTCTGGAAATGAAAAACTTTTACGATATCCTGGCCTTCATAATCAGTCATCAACGTGCGCGCATGGCAGTTCCCGTTCATGCTATAGGCAAACCTATTTTAGTTGCCAGCAACGAAAACACTGAAAAATAGCCCAAGCTGAAAAATAGCACAAGATGAAATTTCTGCCTACATTCCACTGTCCCAGAGATGTTATTTGGAGTTCATGTCAGCAAATCGGAGCATCGGATCGCATTTGAACACTGAATCTTGTCTTCGTTTTCTCCAGAAGAACCTATTTAAAAATGGGACCTTATGGACAACGTAGTCATCCCCATCAGAACTTATACCTCTTCGTGTGGGCATAAAAAACACGTCAATTCAATGAGACAAGCATTAAACAGACACCCTGTGTGTGAGTAGAACTTCCGTTTAGAGGTTGCACAAAAATGGGGTGCAGTTGCCCAAATCCGCAGACAAATGCATGTGAATTTTGGTCATTCACGTGATCCTCTTTATACGCACGTCTTGCATTGACAACTGACGAAATGGACGATGGTGATCTCGGCATATGGAGTCCTCTCCGTATATCGACGAGTATAGGTACTATTGCAAAAAAATTTATTATATATTTTTTATTATATTTTTATTTAAACACAATGTAAAATACAAAGAAAAAATGTTTACAGCAGCATAGAATGAATTGAGGTGGGTCACTTCATAAGCAGGAGTCAGGGACAGGAAAATGATCAATTCAAGATGTATCATTTGGGCACAGGTTGCACAAAATGGCCATTATGAATAGGTAATTTTAAGGAATACCTATAATCTGCATTATGAATAGTGTTGACAAATTAACACTATGTTGTTACATTTTTTATCAGATCCCATCACAATGCCCCCTCCCCATACCCAGGCGTGGACAATCATAATTTGACCGGCATCTTGCCAACTTACGCAAAGAGGATGTGGGCATATCTTGGCATTGTTTCACACAAAGAAGGCTGCCAGCGAGCCGATTTTGGAAAACCATTTTTAAGGTTTTTAAAGGTATTTAAGGCTTTCTCAAGTGACAGGAAAAAAGGCACTCATGCCAGCCTGCATTTTTACAAACCCTGCTGTGACTTCAGATGGCAGCCACCGTTTTGTTCAAGAATGCTCGATTCGAGCCCTGGACTCGCAAGAAAAAAATATGTTTTTTTTACCTGAAGCTATCTGAACAATATCTAACCGTGTCCTTCTTGGAAAAAACAATACTCGCTGGGGGCCCGGCCTGCCATCTGAAGTCGCAGCAGGGTTTGTAATTTGGGTGCTCGCCCCAGATGGCCATGGGCCACAGAATTGAAGTCTGTGGTGGCACCGCTATAGCAGGGTTCCAAGGTAGAGCTCCTGGCCGGAGGTTCGGGAGACGAAGTTCCTCAAAGGCCAATTTTTCAAGGTTTCAAAAGGTTCACCTCAGAAGCCTGATATAGAGGGGTTAGGTACTTTTATTGTGGCAAAAAGGCGGTACCTAAGTGTTAAATTTTAATTCCTCCAAAACCATTTTGGCCTTCTTTTTTGTGCATTGTCTGCTAAACGATTCTTTAGAATATTACGTGTATTGCGATCATCGCAACTTCTACTGACATCTTTCAAAGTCTGTTTTTGTTTCGCTGTTTTTGTTTGGATTTTACTGCCGACTCTGAAAATTAAACATCCATTGTCTTTTCTTTCTAGTCCTACTGGTCCGGATACCTAAACGCCGCCTGTAATCCCATAATTTACGCCCTTAGAAGTCCATCATTCCGAAAAGGTTACCTAGAGATTTTGTGCTTCCGAAAGAAGTCACACATCGTCGCAGGTGAGCTGAATTTTGTTCGCATTGCTGGATTTGCCCAACATGAATACCTATGCCTTCTGAACATGATTCAAATGTTAAGAAAAATCCTTTTCGTTCTGTCCAATAACCTTTACCCCCACTGCTGAAGACGAGGCACCAGGCAGCCCCGTCCACGATTGCCGTTCAAGAGCGGAGCTTTTCCGAATATTTTTTATTTAATTTTTGTGTCACCATCCATCGCTTGTTTCTTCTCGTACTCAGGTCAAAAACAACTAAAACCATTTTCATTTTATTTTGGTGCCTCTCATTTAGAAACAGTTCAGCTTACTTTTAAAAAGAAATTGTTTGAAGTAAAGAACGGTATTTTTCTGTTCCTGAAACAAACGAATTACCGATTTCAAATCATCCATTTCACAAGAAAATGGAGTCGAAAACCTGAAAATGCAATCGCCATTCAGGTTTTATTTTACCGCGATTTCGGTCGATTTCGAGCAAACTCAACACAAAGAGTGATTTTCCTATCGTGTAATGCAACGATTAACGCCAAGCACGTGGAGACTTTCTGGATAAAACAACTTTTTATGAAAGACATCATCAAAAGTAAAAGGTTAGGAAAAGATCGCATTCTTTCTGATATTTTTCAGTTGGAAGCGTCCTCTACCGAGGTGCCAGTTGTTCGTCAACCCGGTCATCATCAAGAAAAGGAATCGTCGCTACAGAAAGGAATGGTGTTTACTCATGTAAGCAAAATTACCTGATTAAGAAGTTTAACGTTTTTGTTTTTCCGTGCTATTCGAAATATCTGCTTAAGAAAGCGTAAGAAATTACCATGTTTGTGATCAAATGCAGTCCGAACAGGATCACCATTGAAACAGTACCCAGAATCAGAAAATAAAATTGGGGCCATCGACGTTCGTGAGAAATATCGTCACGTAAAAAAGGAAAAATCAACCAGTAATAAAATGTTTTTCCTGCGCATGAGAAATCCACCGAATGAACACCAGACACCGTCCTCATGTGCCAATCAAGTGCAGGACGCCGTCCTGCACTTGATTGGCACATGCAAGCCGACAACGAACATCATAATTTCATCGCGGAAATCTGCCGCAATAACCTGTGAAATCCAAATTGGGGTGACCAGAACCGCGGGGCTTCAGTTCGCCAATTAATCGGCTGCGCAGTGATACAGAACAGAGTCATTTTCGGAGCATATCTTTGTCGAAACCAAGTGCGATCTCCCCAATGTATCTGCAGGCCGTCATAATTCGCCAGCAGAACAGTAATTTCACGAAAAACATTTTTGCAAAAGAAACTGAATTTGGTTTAATTTTACACGTAACATTTCAATTTCTGACAGCAGTCAAGCTTCGGAATCCAACTTCCGAGTTCCAATCAACCGAAAAGATCAACGTGTCAAGACGGTGAAGACTCACAGGAAAACCCGCAAGGCGTGACGAGTCAGACAAGCACTTGGGCCATGCAAATGCGGCTGACCAAAGGAAACAACGACGTGACAACCATAGTGAACCATGTGATAAACAGTCAAATGTCAAACACAAGCATGCCTATCCTGTTCATGTTGGCCAAATAATTGGTCAACAAACTATGATCCAAACGTTTTTCCGAAAAGTTCTCGTGAAATGGACGAACAGGTTTTTGTGCATTGTGCTTCTCATCGCTATAATGACGTAGCCTGTCGGTGGATCTCGCTGATGGTGCCCTCAGCCTGTATAACTACAGTCAGGCATTCCCATGGTAATTTTGAAACGGGTGAGGGGCGGAGAAAAATCGGGAGAGAGCAAGCAAAATTGTTGCCTTTTGGTCGCGTCAGCGGACAACATTCTTTTGCGGGCGCGCATGAAGACTTTTTGGCATATCTCTGAAAGTTTTCATCCGATTTCAATGTGTTATGGGTTTTCTGAAAGGGGACAAATTCGGGCTTCTTTCCGGGAAAGCAGAAATCAAGCCGTCTGCAAATTTTTGCACAGTCGCGCTGTGAAGCCGATTGAAATTGCAAAATGAGGAGAGTTTTGACCGTGGGTTTGGCGACTCTTTGGCCCATAGCCCGACTCTCGAACCAGCTAGGTGGGTGCCGTCGCGGACTTTATTGTTGAGCATAAAATGAGTTTTAAGAACGTCCAAACACTTTGGTATTCAGTGTCGGGGTTCCCATACACCACGAAAAAAACGGCCGATACTTTTTCACTTGGAAATAGTTCAATTTGGATTCACAATGCGATTGCGCGTCTGTTTGCCAGCCGTTTGAAATTTTCTTCAGAGAAAATATAGGCATTCTCGTCGTTGGTGACACGCGTTTAAGTGTGACTATACACTGGGCGCATAACTACGCATGCGGCACCTGGCTAAATGCAGGTGACGAGACGGCGCTCCACGACGTACCTACCTGCTCTCGGAAATTGGCCGACCATCCCTGGCTTCTTCGCCAGCAGAAGCCACATACCCACGGACCTGTCTCCGTTCATAGCTACACCTGCTGCGCAAAATATGAATACCTGCTGCACACATGTTTTGAAGATGTCTTCAGCCAAGAGACAACAGGTAATCAGGTTGGGAGGGTGGACGACATCAAGTGGTGATAAAAAAGAATAAATTTGCCCTTGTGCAACAACTGTTACCTTTGTTCGCATCATCTTTTTTGAGGTAAGAGCGCTGAGGCCACAAAGAATGCACAAGACAGAATCAACCGACAATGCGTTTAGGTTTTTGGAAAGGATATTGATCTGTCAGTCAATGCAGGTGATGATACTTTCCTTTGCGAGATATGGGCTCGTGTTCACGCAGATATCCACTCCAATGACCCAATGGCTCTTTCAAGGGTCACAGTAGAACTTGAGGATCGCTAGCGCTGGCTCATTTTACCATTCATGGTTACCTCAGAAGAAGCAGCGATTCATCGGTTGTGCTGTAGCTATACATTCCATCTTCATTTTTATTCATTGAAAAGAACGCACAGATGAGTAGGACCTGTGGTTATCAACACCTGAACCGCAATGAAAATGCTCGTTGTGGAGTCAGGATTTGCAAGGCAGCAGGTTTGATTTTCCAATGCGTGACAAACGAATTTCCTGCCTGACCATCTTTACCCAAGTGTCGCATGCGAGACACGTCCGTCGGCCAATTTCCGAGAGCAGGTACGTCGTGGAGCGCCGTCTCGTCACCCGCATTTAGCCAGGCCGCATGCGTAGTTATGCGCCCAGTGTATAGTCATACTTAAACGCGTGTCACCAACGACGAGAATGCCAAAATATAAAGCCCGTTTCCCCCTCTTTCCAATAACCCCAACCTTGTTCAAATCGGATGATAACTTTCCGAGATACAGAGAGAAATCCGCGAGCGAATAGATTCCAAAAACATCGCTTTGGATTCATGAAAGACAACAAAATGGCGGATTTGAGCCCACATTCCCGAATCGGCGTTTCCCATTTAAAATGCCCAACTGTTTTACATACACGGCTGTGATGGTGCCGAAAAAAAACAAAAAAGGTCAACCCCCCTTGTCGCTGGAACCTGTGCTTCGTGCTGCCGCCATGTGCAGACACAAAGAAACCGCTTTGGTCAGTGGTTTTTTCTGCATCATACTGCAACCGATCTCGAACACCATGCCTTTACTTTGGCTGTTGGACACAAGCGAGAGGCCAGAGGTTCTCGCCGCACAGAGACTCAATTCGGTGCCTCCGAGGCACCGAATGTGTTCTTCACAACCACGTGCGAGAAAAAAAAAACAAAAACGCGTCCGTCCTTTTGACGAGTGCACATATTCAAGTGCAGCCTTGTGATCAGCTGTTATCAGTTCTGTTATAGGTTTAAAGCTCAAAGATCAGGATCCGAGCCCAGATGCAAAAGCGCATGTCGCAATTTATCATGATGATGGCCTCTCCATCGCCATAAATTATTGTTATGAACACACATCTGAGAGTAGTGAGAGGGTCTGAGCTTACTTTCAAGAGCGGATAACAGTTTTTCTCAATGTTTACTTCAGCACTGAAGCGAAGAGGCTTGTTCAAACCTGCATACCTGACACGTGCAAAAAAAGACAAGTGCAAAAAAGACTTCATTCTCCAACCTGATGGTGTGTAAGAGGAGATAAATTCTGAATCGAGTCAGAAATTTTCAATTTCGAATGTTTAAGTGCTACACGGGACACCCTGTTAAACAACTTTTTGACCATGCAGTAGTAGCACTCATTTTTCAAATGAACACAACACAAAAATCAGTTCAGACCTGTTGAAGCGCACGCCCATTGAATGCCCACAGCGCAGAACGAAATTATAACTGCCTTCTGCGAAACAGCAGATTGACAAGCAAAATAACGAGATCTTTTGACCAAAGCCGTCAATGCCGTGATCGTCTAGTGGTTAGGACTTTGCGTTGTGGCCGCAAGAACCCAGGTTCGAATCCTGGTCACGGCAGGAAGGTGAAATTTTTGCCGAATTTTGACATGCAAAAGATTCATTTGCATAAAATGCAAACAACATCCGATCAACAAAACAATTGCAAGTTGTAATGGGCGCCAAAAGTTGTTAAGCTGGTTGGTACCCACCGTGTTTCGCGGAGGAGCTTGAATTTCAAAAACCTGGACAAAATCCTGCTCGTGATTTCGTCATTCTCGCATATCTAGAAATCCAAACGAGAGCTCGTGACATTGAGCATCCATAAGGCTTCCATGCACAGCTTGTGGTTTTTCCCTTTCGAAAGGAATTCATGGTTGGAGAGATAAAATTCCACTCGCTTCAATGAAAGGTCACACGTTTTGGCCGGGGGGACAAAAAGTCACATATTTATTTTCAACCACGTGTGGCCTCACTGTTCCTTCCGTCATTGCGTTGATGACCTCTCATCGAAGCTGTTCTGGTGGGTTCCCGATTTTCTACAGCGAGTTCCATCATTTTTCTTCTGGTATGAGTTTTCAAACAACATTCAGCAAAAACAAAATTTTTCAACGGTGTCAGATGAGAACTGAACGGCAGTTTGGTAACTTCCATTAATTTCCAATCGGTGACTGCTCAGCACTTGGAAACTATCGCTGCCCCGCTGCGAAACACCTGGCAGACTTGCGGCAACAATCGGAGCACCATCAACAAGCCAGATGAAACAACCAAAGCAATCTACTCGTCTCAATGTTTTTGACTTCATCAGTTTCTTTTTGTTCGTTTCGGAAATTTCCGGCTTTTATTTCTGGCCAAGAAAATGTTTTGCAAACTTTTAAGTTGGTTATGTTTCAATAAATGGAAGTTTCACTCGGCAAACGTGATCTTGTTCGTCATCCGTTCTTGACAAAAGACGGACAGAGCCATTCTTTGACAGAACACTTACTTTGCTTCGTGGATGCACACAAGACACATCATGAAAAAACCTGTCCTCGCCTCTCAATCAGCCGGAATTGCAAAAAATATGGACCGCCTGTTTTTTACCGGCAAAAGTGTAGGAGCTCTTCAATAGGCATTCCCATACAGGGTCAACCAAAAGTCGAAGTTCTAGATAGGATAAACTAATTTTAAAGGCTGACCAATACAGGCGCCAGTCGTCTTATTTTCAGCCGGGCTTGATAAAACTGCACGCCTCTTTACACGAGTGTCATGATGTTTTGCGGCGCATGTTGTCATTGATTTCAAATCGCGCCTGAGGTCATTGCGTAACTCCCCTGGACGAAGAATTTTGACATGGAGGTGTTTCAGCACTTGAATTCGGAAACTACCTTGTTGTAGCTTGACCCCTTTTCCAATATATGACTCACAAACATGGATCCCCTCTCACATTTCACAGGTAAAGATGAACCCACTCAAATTTCGCAGGTAACTGCAGAATTTCATTGCAATTTACCTAGTGAATGTCGAAGCGTTTTCAAGTTATCATATCCCCACGATTCCGGTTGCTTGAAACTGGTCGATCTCAACTGGTGCATCCAATTGTTTCTGGCTTTCCGACGCCTGAAATAGGGCCTGGCTCTGAATGTGGTTGGGAAACGGGTTTTCAGGATCTCTTTCCGTGGGGTGATCCAGTGTGGATTAACGCCAATCCGAGGTTGCGAAGTAAATTTTCGCCATTTTCTTCAATTGAAAAAATTTACTCCGCAACCTCGAATAGTCGTTAATCCACACTGGATCACCCCACGGTTAGTTTAATTATCCCGCTTGGCAAAAAGCCAAACCGAAGCCTGCCCTGTCAAATTTGGGCAACCCGCACATATCGGGACTCACTCAAACCAAGAGTTGATGGTCATTAGATCGAATCCCACCTCTCCAAGTACCCGTTTGTGCTGGCCTGAAATTTGGATTTGCAAAACCATGTTGAAAAATCCCAACATCCATTTACCAACGTTCCTCGGAGGTCTGGATGCATAGTTACCAAACGTCTGAGAAGGTTTTGGCCATCAAGAAAATCCATCTTCAACATGCTGGGGGTTTGAGATGACAAGGACACTGGTTTTCAAGTTGGGAACGGCCGTTGATCTATCAATCCATTTTGATAATAGGTTGGTTGACGAAGGTTAGCTGACACGTACACAACATCAAGTGCCTGAATATGTCAGAGCCTTGACTGACAATGAATTTAAAATAACCTTGAATTTAAAATCACTTCAATGACAAATCCATTGGCACTGCATTTTGAACATGGTGCCTCAAGAAAAATTACAAGTTCCATTGTTTGGATTTTTGTGCCACTCCAATGCCTGATTCTCATAACTGGAGTCAGAATTTAACCGTGGATTAAACCCTTAATCCGAGTTAAAGCAATGTAAAATCATACAGGATGATCCAAAAAAAGTATAGCGAAACTTGTGCATGCTGATATGTTCCGTTTTCGCTGCGCTGGTTAACCGCAGAGAAACGGTAGGCTGCAGTCCTTGAAAAGAAAACAGTCCTTGGAGAAAGAAAACAGTCCTTTTCCTTGGAGAAAGAAAAAGAAAACAGTCCTTGGAGCCGTTTGTGGCTGAACTGTCCCTTGTCTGCCAGGAGCTTGACCTCAGAGCAGCAATGGTTTCAGCAATATGGTTACTCGTCGCATATTGGCCGCGACAACTTGCAGTTCCTGCTCCATGAATTCCCGGACAAGCTGATTTCGCGCAACTCCACTTTCCCTTTTCCAACTGACAGCTCTCAGTTCCTGCCTAACCCCATGGCAGATTTCTTCCTTTGGGGCTATCGCAAGGAAGCTGTACTTTCATTCTCCCGGCATGCCAGAATCCAGGGCCGGCCTTCATCAAAGAATGACTTTTGTCGGACCATTTCCCGGGAAATGCGTAGGCTGTTGTGTTCCGCAACCATCCCCGACGGCTAAGGACATGCATAGGCCTTCAGGGCAGCCACTTTTCGAACACCGCATGCCTCCACATTCAGTCGCAGCAAATATGCACAAATCAGCACGCACAAGTTTCACTATACTTTTTTTGTATCACCCTGTGTGTTAAACTCGGGTTTACGGTTTAACCCAGGGTTAATTTTAACTCTAGTTAGAAGAAACGGGCATGTGTTGATGATTTACTGCACCAACAAGAGTCAATCAGATGAAGCATAGTTTCTGACGGCTGTCCAGAACGAGTAAAGCTTTTTGTGACTTTGAGCAGAGTCTTGCCGTGCAAACAACAATGCAGACCAATGAATAAAGTTGCTGAAGTGTCCAAACTCTTGCCAAATTTCAGCCATTCAGGAAAGTACCAAACTTGCAGCTGTGTCATTGCAAATTCGACTGGGGGAAGGCAAACTGATCGACATTTGCCAGAAAGATGACGACCAAGTTTCTGAGAAGGGTGCAGCTTCAACACGCGCACTTGGGTAGAAGCCAGCACTGCTGGCGGTGCGACAATTCAGCAAGGCGAACACAGCAAGACATCCAATTGCGAGTCTTGGAAATCGGCCACCTGTAAGTGACAAAATAATGCAAAAGAAAGAACCAGGGGGCTTTCCTCCTGCCAACGCAATGGATACAAAGGATTAGGTACTCATCATGGGTCATTACAAAAATTATTTTCATATCATTTAAATCCATTTTTATTTTCACATTACTTTGATACCTATCTTTGCCCTCACATGTGATGCGATAATTAAGAAGAGTTTTTTAACATTCAAAATTACTCGTGAAAATGCGCAGAAATTAATTGAATGTTGATTTTGGAGGGCGCAAACGCCTTTTCTGCCTTGCCACCTCCAAATCACGTCCCAGAAGAGTCCAAAAATGATGAAAAAAAGAAAATCACAATCACGAAACTTCAAGCATGCCTTAAAATTAACCATCAAGCCAGGCCAAATCGGCTAAGATCTGCCACTGCAATGGAATTTTCTGTGAGACAGCAGGGGCTCACTTTTCAGAGTGCTAATTTTCAGCATCATCATCTCATTTCAGAACACCTTGAAACTTTCTCAACATGACCGCACTAAATTGCATAAGTAAAAATCCAAACGAGATCGTTAAACTCGTTCGTGCATGTCAATCTGAATTCAAAATGACCACTGAATAACGCACGAAATAACGACTTAAAGGGAATGGCTTTCCAGTAAAACACCCAGCAAGTTTCTGGTCCGTTCTGCCGTTTGTCTGGCAAGCCACAAATGCAAGACTGTGGTCACGGTGACTGGAAAGTCATTGTGCAGAATTATGGCAGGTCTCATTTTGCGTTTTGGAAGCTTGCTCGGCTCGACACAATTTTGAAAATTCAAGGCAGCATGCTCCAACCAAAGAAACTGGTCTGGAACTGCTGAAACAAGCACGAAATTACGATTTATCCGAACCTGTTCAGCGGCATTGAGGTTTCAGTGTCAAAGCAAGGGCGAGGCTTTCCACCAATGTGAATTCTCAAAAATAAAGCCAACCAATTGCATTAACCAATTGACCCAGCAGTTCTGATTACCTGATAACATCTCAACGCATTTCCATTGGGCGAGTTTCTCATCATTATGCAGACAAACCCATTACGATGTCCGCAGTTGGGTGCTACCTGTAACATTAGCAGCCGAATCCCGTATCAGTGAGAATAAAAAGGTGGGATAGGAAAATCAGGCAAACGTCAGGTCAGTTTCTAGTGTGCCAAGCAATCACAGCCGGCTAATAAAATTAAAGAATTATCATTACCTGCCATCTTAGAAACCATTTAAAAAATAATCTTCCCCACGATAATTGCAAATCTGAAGATCTACAAATTTGCAATCTTCTCATGCCAAAATCAAAAGCACGAAGATGCCATGAAGGATGACTGCATTTTTTTACCCGCTGAATGCGATGCTTCTAAGTTCTGACGTGTTTGGAGAGGATAAATTGGATTCCTGCCACAACACCTTCAATTTTTGAAAGAGTGAGGAGTGGACAATGAGAGGTCATTACGTGCAGAGTGGATGAATACTGGGATCGGCTTTCTTCTTCTTCTGGGTCCGATACCCCTCAATTTTCTCTTATTTGATGGAGGCATAAATGCCATTTTGAACGATCACCGTCCTCGAATCGAGTGCCAAAATGCTGCTAAAATTAAGAACGGTGCTTCCGTCAAATATCCAGGCTTGTTGCGCACTGCCTTCCACTGATTGAGTGGTAAGTCAAGTTGATATGTCTAAAGCTGCTGGTTTTTGGTCTAGTTGACAATAACATCACGTTAATATGAGCCCATGCAGGGTAATCTGCATAGAGCTTCGGTCCGAATTGGCTTGTAGGTGGTGGCAGCACTCCCACTGATCCACCAGTGGGATAATCAGTCAGTGGGAGGCAGTGTGAAACAAGCCTGGATATTTGATGGAAGCACCGTTCAGACCACGGTAGGTCACCGAAATGACCTATGGTGAGAGTAGGATCTACCCACTCATTCAAGAGATGACGTGATGTCTCCGTGTGAAGTGGAGTGCAGGAGTGGTCAAGTTTGTGAGTCAAAAGCTGCTGGTTTTTGGTCTGGTTGACAACAACATCATGTGCTAAAATTATGGGCTGTTTAAGATGCGTCTTGAGGAATCAATAATACTGATGTCTCCACCTTTCTTTTGCTCCAGCATCAAGAGAAAAATGCTCCAACTCTAAAACCAGCAATGATACTGGCTAAATCTTTATAAATGATAAAAAACAAAAATGACAATAAACAGGAAGATTCTTTAAGGTGGGGCACAATTATCATTGCTATGAAGCGTTACCTATGCACGATAGAATCCCAGTTGTTCAGTAACGAAATGTCCTCCAACCTGCTGTGCGAGAATTAAATCACCCCACATGGACCCAAAATGAAGCTTATTATGGGGATTTATTTTTTTGGGTGGCCATACTCGTACATCGGAATTTGGGGGCCAGCACTAATTGTGTGAATCTCACTGAATCATTTCTTTTTCGTTACTCGCGGAACATGCTCTCCGAAAACGAGAGTGCAGAACATGCTATCCGGAAAAGAGAGCTGTGCGACAATAAAAATCAATCCCCATTGGTATCTAGAGGGCTCGTTTTGGAGAGTTTCTGGGTCCATATCTCTTAAATGGGGGTTCCAAACACATTTCCAAAAATAAGAAATGAATAATGAGCTTTGAACACCATTCTGAATCCCAGATTTTTGTTTCATTGATGCACCATGGGCAGCAACCTTGAATTGCGGGCAGCAGCCGGCAATGACTGAACACCATCAATTCGCATTTTATTTTCATTATGGTCAAATTTGTGTTCATTTATGATGTAAGTGTATGTACATCAAAATGGAACAGTTACAGAGGCCTGGCAGGTTGACAAGGGGTCAACCTCAACTGGCGACAGCTTGACGTCCGCTTTTAAAATAATTTTTTATCGTTTACCCCTTTTGGATCGATTTTTCAATTTTCAATTTGCTCATCGCAATCTCAATTTTATTTCGCTGATCTCAAACCACCATTTCATCTCACATTATATTTGTATATTTATATTTGTCTCTTTGATTTGAAGACAAAATAATTGGTGTGTGGGTCGGAGTCCTTTTTATGCTTCCGTCAAAATTGTGTACTGAACATTGCCCTGAAAAAGTCCACTCAGCCGCTCGTGGTCCTTCGAAGTTCAGTGAAACTGAGTTGCAAGGTAAATTTGACACCTAATGCAAAGCTGTTGTGATAAAATAGAGAGCTTTGCTTTAGGCTAAATTGGGAGCGACAAACATTGGGGTCCTTGATTGTGAATTCAAGTGTCGTTTATTCCAATTGTATTTGTGCAGCTGTTGTTGAAAGCTGGCTGTAAATAAACTTGTTCATTTTATCTTCTCATCTAAATCATTTTTCATTTCTTCCAGACAAGAACAACCACCCCTTCAAACTCACCCCGTGATAACACAACCACCGGGTGGCATCATGTGCTGTCCACGATTAAGAATGTTGGAGTGTGGGTGGAGTGGAGGAAAAGATTCTAATCTTTTCAGGAATAAAGAGTTCCTTAAGTGGAAGGTTATCAAGCCAAGTTTGAATTTGTGAAATGACCTATGAAACCAAACACAGACCTGAATCCACATGCTGTGGAGGTGAAACATGACATCCTCTAAATTAAGGGGACCCCCTAAATCGGGATTTTTAAACTACTCGCAACTTTGAGGGTTTGGGGGCGCAACCCCCAAAAAGTGCTCTCGCTAAAAGTTTATAGTTTGCAGGCAAATATTGAGTTTCGCGTAATGGCCTTCGGTGGTATATTGCCTGGTGCAGCCAAGTTATCAGAGGTAGAACAAAGTTCTAGTGAATTTTCGAAGATGATAACCCCTGGAACAACCCCTCAAAATTTCACCTTTTTATCCCAACCATTTCGGAGTTCTATTCAGCTGAATTTTGTGCAGAGACAAAAAAGACGAATCCGAGAAAAATGCATTTTAAAGTTGACTTTCAAAAATAGTTGATGCAGTCCGAATATGATCCGCTAAAACAGACTTTGCCATTTGTTAGACGATTTTAAAAAACTTGGACTTTTTGGAAACAGGAAACATCCAGCTATAGGACCCCATCAGATTTGCAAGTGATTTTTCTGAACAAAGAGCAATTTTATGGGGAGGGTCCCCTTAAATGGATAAGGCTGTGATTTATTCCATCATGCATCCCGTCGATGTTCCTGTTCATGATGCAGTGCCAACACTGATTGGCAAGTTGATGCAAAACACTGTTGATGATGCGTTCGTGGATTCCCTGATGGCTTGGCCACAGAAGCATCATATCATCATTGCTGAACCACTCAAAACTCCATTCTATCAGCTCTATGTTGATTGCACTGATAATGGCCAACGATTTAGTACTTCGTATTTATGGTTCCCTGCAACGGTTAAACTGTAAAAACATGACATGGGAAGGAGGGGGGTGAAAACTAACATCTTGTGTCCGTTTTACTTTTAGGTAAAATTCAAATATTTGGGTGCACGTTATCGAGGATATTGCCCCTGGCGTCACTTCTGCAATTTAAGTACCGAATCCCTTGATGGACCATGCCATAATGACCTTGCAATTCACCCACCATTCCCCAACTGTGCAGAAAACAGAACTCTTTACAAGCCAAATTGGGACTGACACTGATCTCAATGGGAAGGTACGTCAATCACGTCCATGTCACATTCCAAGAGGCTCACCCTTATTGTGAACAACCATTCCGAAATTTTTCAAATAAGGTGATGTCCTGCCTCAAGCCAGAAGATGAAATTCACCAATATTATTGGGTGGTGTTAACTTGGAAAGTCTGCTAACAGATCACAAAAACCATGTTGTTTGTTATTGGGGACATCTTTTGGGGGATTTTTCTCTTTAGAACATTGATGAGAATGGATTTGGTGAAAGACTAAACAACCTGCTCTTCTGACACAACTATGCCAAGGAATGAAATAGCACCAAGCACAAATGCTGGGCTCACGGGAACAGATGTAAACTGCCAATGAATGAGTTGGCAATCTGCGTAGAGAAACAGAAATGTCATATCTCAAAAGTGCAGTCTGTAAAATTAAAGAATTATTCTATTAAATCATAGCAAAAATTTTAATTCAAACAAAATAAATGTCACAAAATGGCTATTTTTCACTGTGCACAGGGTAGCTGATTACTTCATTAAGTATGAAAAATGTCATCTGAAGCAGTGCTCAAATTGTGCAGGCTCCAGTTCTCATGAGCCAACCAGCTCTGGAGGTGCCCACTCCCGGAGCCTCTCCCATTTTCGGTTGGGAGGTGAAAGCCAATTAAGACCTGAGTGGAAATTTTTATCACTTTGCTAGCAAAGTGACTGGGCTTGATCCGCTCGAGTGTCCTCTTGTTCTGGAAATCTGATCCATTCGAAAACCGAACGGCCCAAGGGCTCTTTTAAAAACGTTCCTGCCCTTTTCAAATTTTTGGGAGCTGGCCGATTTATTTTTACAAAATT